>BSBM01000186.1:25915000-26167500 GCA_027924585.1 Larix kaempferi | reverse complement strand
CTTTCTCTTCTTATCATACACAAATTCATCCCATCGGGACACAGTATGCTCTTCTGATGGAGTGTAAGGGACGATTGGGAGGTCTATTATATTTATTTCTGCTTTTGTGGGTGGGGTCTGGACTGCTTGAGAAGTGCCTGTTTCTACATTTTGGGTGCCAGGAGCACCTGCTTGAGATGTACCTGCCTCCACATTTTGGGTGCCTGGAACACCTGCTTGAGGTATGTCTGTTTCCATATCTTGGGTGCCGGAGCCACCTACCTAGGCATCTTCATCAGTCTTAAGTTCTTCTTCCGCCTTCTGCTCCTCCTAAGCTTTTCGCCTTCTTTCTTCTTCTTCAGCTTGATGCTGATTTTCACTTTCTTTCATCTACTCTGCATATTCAGCTTCTTTATGCAGCCTTGCATCTTCTGCTTCTTGCTGCAACCTTGCCTCCTCAGCTTCTCTCTGCAATCTTTCTTCTTCAGCTTCTTGCTGCAACCTTGCTTCCTCTTTCAATCTTTTTTCTTCTTGGGCTCGGGCATCAGCTGCTTCTCTCTCTTTCTGCAGGCTGGCTTTTCGGGCTGGGGTAGAGCTAGAGCTTGCTCCACTGCCTTGACGACAAATCTGCAACTCAGTCATGTTGCTGATGCCTCTAAATGCCTCTTCCTCGGCATCATAATAATGAGCATATTCAAAATGAGCATAAATTTCTTTGCAATGCTCGGCAACCTTCCCCCGCCTATCATTTCTATGGAAGATCATTTCACCGAAGTGGAAAGCTTTCAGCTCTTGAACAAATTCCTCAGCTGATGCAACCCCTGAGAATTTGTAGGCTCCTATGGAGAAGGGTAAAGGAGGGAAGGAAGCCTTATGTTGCTTGTTAAGCACCCCTCCTATTCCATCAAGAAAAATTTGTCTGACTGCTTCCTTGAGGACTACATAATCAGTGGCGTACTTTGGAAAAATGTATGGCGCTTTGGTCCCTCCAAACATCCTGATGTAGGTGCCCTACTCTGAGAAATAAAAATCTCCATAGTTTTCCAGGATCTCCATGGCATTTTCTGACAGACAGTTGGGATCTTCCTTGAATATCTGCTCATATAAAGGCATGATGAACTCTTCGCAGATGAGCTTATAGCTTGCTCTGTAATTCTGAGCCCACATTATTTTATAAGCAGTGTAGACCGGGGTGTTGGCTTTATCCCATGTGCAACCTAAGCTGGGGAAAGATAGCTTGGCCAAAATACAGTCAATGAGATAGGAAGACATGTAAAATTATGACTTTTTTAAGGCCAGACCTTCTCTTGCAGCAGCCACTGTGGATGCCAAACTGTCCGAAAGGATAGTAGCCCAGTCAAACACAGTCCCTTTGAATGCTACGAAGTGGATGATGGGGGCCCACTGTATCCTGTATACAGTGCCATCGGGCATGCCGAAAATTCTGCATAGCATCAAGGCGATTAACCTGAAAGGAGGTCTTAGGTTCTGAACATCATATTCATCATTACCTCTCTTTCTCAAGTGCTTGCCTGCGACCAGTAATTTTTTGGCCATCTTTATATTGTTCATCTTGCCCAACCATTCATCACTTAGAGCTTGCTGGGGACGTGAGAATTTGTAAGATGCAGCAATATATGCTGGATGGAATGAAGCGAAAGCCTCTCCCCTGCTGTCATGTAATACTCTTGATTCTGAGTTGGCATGTTCCAGTATCCACCCGATCACTTCAGAGCATGGGAATAATTCAGGGCAGGTAGAAGCCCTAGCTATGCCGGAAGCTCTGATGTTAAGGTAGATTTGCTCTTCTTCCAATAATACATCTGGGATATCCTGGTCCCTGATCATTCTGTAAACATCTCCCCAATGGACCTCGGGAGGAATGCCGGTGGTACACTTAGTATCTTGGAACATAGTTTCAGTCCTTAGTGGCACTGGCTCTGGTTCCATCACTTTAGCTTTCTTTCTACCACCTTTTGGCATCCTGGCTTATCCCTGCTAGCAACCAAATGCAAATCATTATAAAAAATTGCAACATGTTATGAGAGTGTAACAAAGAGAATGACCAATTCAACATGCTAATGAGAAATATAGACAAATTATGAAGCTGCATGCTGGGGAAGCAAAATAAGTCACTCCAAAAAGAAATATGGTTCTGAGACTTGATTATCCTAGGGAGACAAAGTCTAGTTAGGAGCTTTTGGAGTGCTTCCAAAAAGGTAAGCATATGACGTGGAAACAACCTGCTTCCCGCCTAGCCCTTGGAGAGAGGGTATCCTTCATCCTTACACTTCTAATGGTCAATGGCGGGTGAGCTTGGAGTGAAACAATCCTATGATGAAACAAGGGACTACTTTCCACATTCATCAAAAGGTGAGGGGTTGAGCATCTCAGCCGAACACTACTGTTATTAATAACATTTACGAAACGGTATGTGGCCAGTACGAAGTTTGAATGAGGGTGACAATGCCTGGAATGCGGCCGGTGAAAAACTCGGGTGGTCACAGCTATGGCTTTTAGCTGGTAGGAACAAGGAACCTAAGGGGCCACGGTGGCCTTAAAAACAAAAAATAACGACATACGTTACCAATGTCTATCGGCCATGTTATGGTCGGGAAAACCCCAAAAGTAACTTGACGTGGAGATGATACAAAAATAGCAGTTAAAAAACCTACCTGGCGACGAGATAGTGGCTGAGTGAGGTGGACACGGTCGTGGATGCGCTGAGCTGGAGCGGTCCGGCGCGGTCTTCCCAACGGCATTTTTTTGAACGAAAACTAACAATGCGATCAACCAAACCCCCACCGTCCTTTTTAAAAGGCTAGACACGTGCGGCATTAATCGGGTTGGTGGTGTCATTAAAACGAGGTTTTAATGCCTTGTACGACGCGGTCACTTCAAGCCGTCTCGACATTAAATGCGACCGTTGGTTGCGGGGCGGACTTACGAGTCTCGTCCGCAATTGCGGAACGATATGGCGAACTGCCTCGGCGTTTCGGAAGAGATTGGCGTATCTTTTCAAAATACAACCTCTCGGAGACTTAACGCGAGCGGATTTGCTGAGTCGTCCCGCAGTTTCGTGAGAACCCTTTGAATTTCTTTCCGCAATTTCGATAGGGATATGCAAATTGCTTCCGCAATTGCAGAACAATATCGTGAGTGCTTCCGTAGCTTCGGACGGTTATCGCGAGTGCTTCCGCAGTTTCGGACGGTATTCGGGAATGGTCTCGCCGTTTCAGAAAGGTTTTGTGAATGGCTCCCGCATGGTCGAGAGAGATACTTAAGTTTCTTCCAAAAGCTTTCCGCGGTTTCGGGAGGGAATCGTGAATGCTTCCACCGTTTCGGGAGGAAAACCTGAATGCTTCCGCCGTTTCGGGAGGGAAACCTGAATGCTTCCGCCGTTTTGGGAGGGAAACCTGAATGCTTCCGCCGTTTCGGAAGAGATTTCTGAATGGCTCCCACAATTTCGAGAGGGCAACTTAAGATTTTTCCAAAAACACTAAGTCTTTTGGCGGTTTCGGGAAAAAAATGCGAATGGCTTCCGCAGTTTCAGAAGGGAAACTTGAATGCTTTTGTAGTTTCGGGAGGGAAACGCCAATTGCTTCGGGAGGAGAACTTAAGATTTTTCAAGAAAAATGCTTAGTCTTTCGGCGGCTTCGGGAGAGAAATGCGAATGGCTTCCGCAGTTTCGAAAGGGAAACCTGAATGGTTCCGCAGCTGCGGGAGGAAAACTTAATGGCTCCCGCAATTTCGGGAGGAAAACTTTCCGTGGTTTCGGGAGACAAACTTGAATGCTTCTGCCGTTTCGGGAGGCTTTCATGAATTTTATCCTTAGAAGAAAAACTTGAATTTTTCAAAGCAGAATCTTCAGTTGAAAACAAAAACTAAGTTAAAAAAGGAGAATTAACCTCTTTAGGCAGTCTTTCTAGAAAAAATAAAAGGAGGGGCCCCAATATGTACAAATTTTTTTGGGGGGGATGTTGCTGCAACAACATGTCGTCATCATCACCATCATCTTCATGGTCTTCATCATCATCTTCATCGTAGTCATCATCATCATCATCATCTTCATTGTAGTCATCATCATCATCATCATCATCATCATCATCTTCATAATCATCATCATCGTCATCATCATCGTCATCTTCATCATCATCATCATAATCTTCGTCATTGTCATCACCATCATCATCGTCATCACCATCTTCATCATCATCATCATCATCATCATCTTCATCATCATCATCATCATCACCATCTAGAAGATGATGATGATGAACATGACATTCATCTTCATCATCATCATCATCACCATCTAGAAGATGATGACGATGAACATGAAGATGATGATGATGGTGATGATGATGATGAACATGAAGATGATGGTGATGACGACGACAACGATGATGGTGAAGATAATGAAGATGATGACAACGATAAGGGTGGATAGAGTGGAAGAGAGTGGGGGGATTGGGTGGATAGGAAATTAGATTTTATAGAGAAAGAAGCAACGCGTGCGCGCTTCTAGAAACGCGTGCGCACCTACCTGCGTGCACACTTCTAGAAACATGTGCACGCATTTGCACGCACATGTGTCTCGATTCAAATTGTTTTTGGCGTCCTTGCAGGCTTGGAATTAGCTTCGGATTTCCAAACCTTAAGGCTCGGTCTGATTTATGGTAGAACACATCAAATGTTGTAACTTCATGTTTTTCACACCTAGTTCTGCATATGCTCCACTAGTGCACTACAAATGAAATTGCACACACTTGTTGAGCTCTGTGTGTAGATTCTAACTATCTATTTTTGGAATAGATCTGTTGTTGTTTTCTATTTTTAATTCATTTTTAACTGTACATTCATGTCAAATTTGTAAAAAACATAGGTCGTTTATTTGGCCTATAACTTTTGATTGGCTTACCTATTTCGAGAACGGAAAAGAACCCTCACAAGAGTACAAGAATACCTACAAGCTAAAAAAAAAAATATTTTTTGATTATTTTCAGACCATGATATGGTGGACCAACACTTGACCATGTCGTTTTAAGGCTTCACCGACTTTCGTAATTTAAAAAAAAATAAAATTAACTTTTAAAATTTTGGAAAAATAGCCCTGCACAAGATTTGTCTGTTGCCTATGCCTCTACATATTTTTTTCCTCATAAATTGAAAATTTACATAACAAACAGGTGGACCAGCAAAAACATGTGCATTATGTTTTAGAGAAAAATGACATACCAATCTTAAAATAATGACATTTTGGGGTGGTTATACGACTTTTCCATAAATAAAAGTTATATATTCCGGAAGGTCATCCATTTTTCTACATTTCACCTTTTTACACCTAATTCGAAAAAGTTTTATAGGCACCTCTAATAATTCATTTTAATGATAATATTTCTATTTTTCCAGCATGTCATTGCAACTAACGTGTCATAATTGGGTATCATTACCTTGCATCAGCCCTAAATTTTAAATTTTATCTTTGCACATATCTTATAATTATTATATAAAATTTTCTTTTCTAATTTTAGTTTCACTACATGATAATTTTCTATAGCCTCCCTTTGCACCAACACGGATAATTATCAATATATTATTTTTTAATCATATTTATAATTTCTTACATTTAATCCCGGATGCGGGTGTACAAGTGGCCAGGGGCCTGCATGCAACTGACGACGTGGAGCCGGAAAGAGAGCGAGTCGTGTCGGAGGGTGAGACTCTTGTCGATGAATGAGGAAGTGTTTAAAGGTTGGGTGTTCGAGGAGGGGGTGATTCAATGGCTGAGGTAAGGGAAGGGCGGGCTCATTCAAGCATACGAGACATCATGGCAGAGAGTCGGTCTGGTTTGTTGTCAAGGGAAGTTAAGGATTGGAGCAAAATGTATGTCTGGTACGTGAGATGTCATGGTATTTGTGGAGGGATGGATTGATGGTTCAATCCTGCACGGATCCATTAAGATATTCCCTGTAAGTGTGATTGAGCTTGCAAATGGCATTTTTAAGGAGGAAGGAGCTACAGTCCAGAGGATGAAGGATGTCGAGTTTTGTAGCCCTGTTCTCTTGGAGTGTGATAAAAGGTCTGCTCCTACAAAAGATGTTAGTTTTCAAATGGCCCCTTTCCAAACAATGCAAAGTCGCCAGGGGGGGGGAAGAGGAAGAGTAAAGAGAGGTGCGGTGGAAGAGGAGGTGGGGGTGGAATACATGGAGGGTATTCCCACCCATATTGATGACTCCATTTCGAAAATGGAGGATGACGAGGTGAAGTGTAGAATGGAGGACCGTGGAATGCCTGCTACTCTTGACCCATATTGGATATCGAGGCGAATTCTAGCTATAGTAATGTTAGAACGAGAAATATTTAGAGGCCTGGTAGCGCAAACTGTTTAAAACTTCAAGGAGAATATGGTGCGTAATCTGGTGGACATGGATGGGGTGAAGGATCTGGCTAAAGCTTTCTTTATGGCTACTCCAGCGTGTAACTCGTCTCCTCTGGTGGACCCTGGTCAGTCCTTTCCAACACGCATGGAATAAAATCAAGAGGATTCTACACCTCCAACGACCAACCCAATCTATTATTTTTCACTCCATGCCTTGTTGTTTCTTGGTGTCTCTTCATAATGACTTTTTGTTGGTTTTGTAATGGCTTTGAGCCTAGACATAGTTTCTTTCATGTTTGTCGTTGCTACCTTCTGATAGTTTTTTGGTGTAATGGATTCACGCTTGGGATGGGATCTTTGTAGGATGGCAAAGTGGTTAGTAAGGGCTGTTGCAGGTGCTATGGCTATTTTGTTGGGCTTAGTGGGGGTTTCCGGATGATCTGTTATATGTTCAGGATAGACCAGTTTTGTAACAATATGTACATATTTTTTCTCTTTCAGTAATAGAATGTTCCTATCTTATTCACACAAAAAAATTCTTACATTTAAGGATTTACTAGGTCAACAAATATAAAATCTAAGCAATTCTAAAAAAAAATGTTGGATTTAGAAGCTTCAAAAGAAGACAATTGATTTGATTGACTTCAAATTGTTTTGATTCATTTATATGTGCCTTTAACTATTTAAATGAATGGCATATGTTCAATCCTCTTTACATTCTAATGTTTTAATACTTGTGCAAATTTGTAGTTTCATGGATAAAATGGAGATTATCATAATGATTGCGTATTATTATCTTTTAAGAAAGACTTATTTTATTGGCATGAAATTGCACCTATTTGGGGAAATTGCTAGTTTATTATTTTATTAAAGTGCAACGTGTCATATCCACATTGAGCATATCTCCCTCATACTGGGTTGTAGAAAGAAGAAGTGTAACAAAGAGAGAAGTTAGGAGAAACCATTGATGAACAAAAGGAAGATAAAAAATGTAATGTCCTATGTCGCTAATCATTGCAAGGTCATATTTTTTTTGTTTTTTTGTTTTATAACAAAAACTAAATCAATTTAACCACATAAATTCCTTTCGAAAAAATTGTAACAATTTCATTATATAAAATTTATTGTATTATGAAACACGTTCATCTTAATTGATCCTAAGTGAAACATAAATAATAAGAACTTGAAATAATTTAAAAACAACAATGAACCTGTACCAACGGTTGATCCAGTAGTTGACGAAGATGTTGAGATAGTTGCTGCTCCAATCCAATCAATCCTTGGCGAAGTACTGAATGACTCCTCGGTTGACCTCCCTACCACACTAGGAGTAGTCTTATTCCTCCCAGTCCCTTGAGCTAATAGGGGGTCACAAGAATAACATACAAGACCAAATACTGAGTAGATACCTTCCAATCTCCAAAGTATTCTCAACTAAACTCACATTGATCACACTATTATCAAATTTCCATTACAGAATCCATCTAGCATTAGGGAGCAAGAAATCCTTTCCTCTTCATTCTTTCTTTCTTAAATAGAAGTATCCTTGACGACATGTGTCGTCTCATGCAACATTAATTATTTTATTAATTTTATATTATTCATTCACCCTCAACCATGTGTCACCTTCATATGAGGGTGCACATAAGTTCCACAATTTTCTCTTAGTTGTCTCTTTAATCCAAAATCCAAATCCCTAAATTAGTGGGTGCATGTGGAGTTTAACTCACAAATATCTCTCAATCTAAATTTGCACCAAAATCAAATATCTTTTATTTATTTATTTTTGATATTTTATTCAATGCATGTCTCCCTAAATCAGTGGGTGCACATGAAGTCTACCTCAAAATATCCTCCTCTAATATTTTCTCAAATTTAAATAATTTTTCATTTAATTATTCTCAAATATAACTTTAGCATATGCATAATTCAAATATGTGTCTAAATGTTTAGTGCAAGTATGCAAGTAGTTCCATTTCTTGTCATTTTATAGGTACCACATCTATGGGTCCTTCCGACAACTTACTTGTCCAGGTCCTTGTGTGGGGAGTGTGATGGAGCGATTAGGATTCGTTACCGTAATCATCCAACTACATTTCTATGTGAGACTAATGGCGGATGAGGAATAAGATCTTCTTTATTGTGCGCCCCTCAACTCGTCGTACACGACCAAATCCTTATGGCCCGCCCGTACAACACACGCTACCCGATTAAAGCTGATAGGGATTTTAACTCATGCGTGGAATGCTATTTTAGTGCCTACAGTCTATCATCGTACCCTTATATATGTTTTCCCATTATTTACGAACCCCTTTTATTCCATTTGAGAGTCAGTCGGTAATTCATTTTACTTGCCACTGCACACACTCAAAGCGCACATTAGTAGCGCTGCACAATATAAAATATATTGTCATGCATTATTCATCTTTATTCCATTCTAGATAAACAAGTAGCATTTATTCACATCTACGGAATAAAACATCATTTCTTTCATTTACTCATAACATAAACTTCATTTCAAATTTCTTAATCTCTCAAGCATAATCATCAATTGCTTGCCAGTCAACGATATTTTATTCAAATAAAAAAATGTAACACATTTTTCAAATTCATTTAATCGGGTCACTTCCATACAAATGCCCTCAAAGTTTAGTCAGTCAACTGAGCAAACGTGGGCATTACATACATCCCCTCTTGTAAAAGCCTCATTCCGGAGTTAATTTTGTTCTCGTACCTTCGATGCTAGGCTTCACTTTTATTCCTATTCTCATCTTCCTGTCATTCTATTTTATTTTTATCAAACAACCATGGCCATAAGCACTAGCGATTCTACCATCATTGGTTTACATTTCATCCAGCATGGTTCTATCACATTCTCAAGAATTTCATAGAAATTTTCACGTAATGTAAATCCAATAGTGCTTTTCAATAATTGTCAATACTGACTTAGATTTCCAATGCCTCCTAGTCATCCACAAGGATCCATGATATCCAATTTAACTACAAGCTAGATCACCTCAATAGCCACATAATATAAGGTATCCAATCAACTATTAGCACTACAAAATCCAAGTAAGAATTCAATTATATTCGGTGATCATCTCCTCTAAGGCAAGAGGATAAACATCATACCATTTTCAGTAAAACACAGATTGGTAAGTTACAATAATGATTTATCAAATCAAAATAAACTACCACATCATCAAAAATCAATACATAAGTCACTCAACATTCACATAATATTACTTCCAAACCCATAAATTTTAATAAAATTGATTCTCAGCTTGATACAATTCTGAAGTTTCAGAACATAGAGACTTACAAGCTCATACCAAAATTTGTTTCCTAGCCATTTCATCAGTGCCATCATGTCCATTTTGAAGTGGCGCTTGTCATGCACATATCTTGTTTCACCACATTCATTTATGTTTGACTCTTCGACAAGTCCGCCAAGTTGCCTTTACACTGTTACCATGTCATGGTCAAGTTAAGCTTGCAATTTTTCAATTGTGTTAATGGCATCATCATGTTACAAAATCAGTGCCATTGTGCTCAGCTTGCCACAATGTTCATCTCCATGCTTCGTTTGAAGAAAACCCTCTCGGCACTCGGTGGAAGTTTCAACACATGTTATCTAAAAATTTCCAATTTCCCGTCATTTGGTAAATATTCCAAATGCATTAGTTTGACACTTTTCTCGCTATGTTTAAGCCTAGAAAGTGGAAAATTTCCTCATTTAGAAAGCGTTGTTTGTAATCGTTTCTAGCGTATTATAAGGTTGTATTTTATATCATTCCAGCTTCATATGGACTCATTATAAAGTTCATTATGTTTTGGTTCGAATTACTCATTGGTGTACTCAACATTACTTACCTTCATATCCTACCAACAATTCCATAACTTACTTCCTTGCAATCATTCTCTACAATCTCTATAAAACAATTTGCTTTCTCTCTCAGTTGGCATATTCTAGGCTCTTTATAATTGTCACAATTCCTTTGTTGCATATGATAATCGACAACACTGACACAAATCATTCATATTTCCTCCATGTAAACCAACCAAGATTAGTTGGTCTTAATTAATGTCTTGATTGCATTTTAGCCAAGGAAAAAATCTTTCTTAGTCACTTTCTTCCTTCATGATTGACCTAAAATCAATTTTGCAAAAACCTCAATAATATTCATTCAAGGGTTTTAACCCCCATGTTAACAAACATTTCCATAATACTCCCACCTTCAATATCCTTGATAATCCACAATACTATCCTATTACCAAGTACTTACCCATCCTTGGCCTAATCATTCACACTGCTAGTTAACGTGCAACTTCACCATGCGTTTGTCCCCTAATTGTGCCTCCACTCCATTGATAAAAGCAACTATAATGTACACACAGTCATACTTAGTCTAGTTAACCTCTGGTACAATTATATATATATGATCCCTTTCATGATGCTACCACTATATTCACCCTTAATCCCTTTGATATAACCTATACCATTTTTATTTTTTTTTCCAAGAAAAAAAGCGTAATTTTATTTCAGCAGAGGTGAACAAAATTACATTATGTATATGCAAGTATGCATGCGGATACCCACTTTTAAAAAAGTGTCAGTACTGTAAACTATAGAGTCTTCTTGACATCAGTCTGGTGTGTTCAACATCACCATTTTTAAAAACCCAAAAAAGAAGTAAAGTAATATTTCTTGGGGCTCCCCGAGCCTCCTAATACATCAAGTATAACTTATATAACTGTAAATAGAAAGTCCTCATAATGTCAACACAAAAGTAAGATTGGTAGTTTTCTCAAAAATTTAAGTCCTCAGTCCTACTATTCTTGTATAGCCAATTCATCAACAAAAGGCCGATGATAGTACTCATAGAGTGTCCCTTCACAGTATTCCTTTATCTTCCACACCCCCATTGCCAGGACCCTGCCAGCTTTAGAAGCCTCGTCCGCCTCCTTGTTATTCTCCCTGTAAATATGTCTGCAAGGAAAATGTAAGAATGAGTGCTGTAGCTCTCAAATGTCCTATAGAATGTTAGCCAGTCTAAGATCTCTGCATTGTTGTATACCAAGTGACCAATTAGTAACATTCATTGAGTCTCCATAAACATTGATGCTTTAACAACCAGTCTCAATGGCGAACATAAGGAGGAGTTTGAAGCTCATGAGTTCTGTAAAGTTATTCCCCTCCCCCCCCCCCCAGGCCCTAGAAAAGGTGAAAGTAGTGTGATAAGGTGAGATGTAAAATGGCCCCTCCCCCACAAACATTTTCCTAAGCTGAGCCATCATAGAATCCCCAAGGGACAGAACGATCAATGTCCAATTCCATAACTACTCTCTGTTTGGCAACTCTAATACGTTGAGGGAAAGCGGTTAGAAACCCATAGATGAGTATGGCAGATATAGCAGGTGTACACGGTTTATCAGAGAAAATAAGGTTGTTCCGAGCCAGCCATATCCCCCAAGAAACCATCAAAGGTAGAGCTTTAAAATATTTTCCAATTGGATCATTGCACCACAGAGTCCATGCCTGTAACAGCGTGTCACCCACCCAGTTATACTGAACATTTGAAATCAGGGAGCATTCTTCCCATACTTGCAACGTATATGGACATTGTAGAAATAAGTGTAGACAGGTCTCCTCAGCCGCTTTGCATAAAATACACCACCCCGGTCCTACCCGTTTCTTTTTCTGTAAAAAATCCCAGGTAGGAATTGAATTTTTGAGAACATTCCACATAAATAATCTTTGTTTCATAGGGCAATTTAATTTCCAGATTGGCTTCCACCACCAAACCAGATCACGAGGGTTGATAAAATGCATAAGCTAATATATCCATTCGGGGCCCCCTCCCAGACCAAGCAATCTTCCCTTTCACGGATGAGTATTTGAGATTGAATAAGTGCCTTGTAATAAATCCTTAATTCATCCTGTTCATCCACCGTTAAATCCATAGTGGTGACATCAACCCACGATTGAGTCCATGGTTGTTCCAATGATCGAATAGCAAGTTGAGAAAGATAAATGATACCCATGTCCCGGAGTGATGCAATCAGTCCATCCGATAAAATATGTCTGCCTTCCCTCCCAAACCAGGGGTCTTCCCCCACCCGAAGAGAATGGCCATTCCCGATGTTCCAAGCCAAAAGGTCACCAACAACAGAGAAATAATTTACAATAGCTTTCCAAATGACTGATCCTCCTCGATGTGACTTAAACGGGTTCTGAACCCAGTCCAGGACTGATGCAGGAGCGATGTATTTCTGTATGACAACTCGTGTCCATAGACTATCAGTTTTTAAGATTCTACTAACTCCTTTGGCTGCGAGAGCTTTGGAAAAAAGGTGAATATTTTTAAGTCCCCACCCTCCCAAAGCCTTGGGGATTGCAATTCTCTGCCATTGAACCCATGGGGATACAAAATCTCCTTTGCCGCTCCAAAGGAAGCGAAAGCAAATTTTTTGAGCTTTCTCCAGTGTTCCTTTGGGGATCCAAGAAGGGGACATCCAATATACAGGAATTGCCTCAAGAACAGATTTCACCAGGACCAACCTTCCTACTCTCGAAAGCCATTTGTGGCTCCACACCTTCAACCTTTTGTGTATTTTCTCAATAAGCCAGTTCCAGTCCTGTTTGGTATATGCATTCGATTTTAATTGAAACCCAAGGTAGCTAAAGCCAGCATCAAGAATCGTTAAGGTGTAAGGAAAGATCCTTCTTATGGCCGCAATCTCATTATCTCTTAACAAATGGACCGACACGGTAGATTTCATTTCATTTATCTCCATACCAGTGGCTATTGAGAAAAGTTGAAAGATACCTTGTAGTGTTTCTATATCACCATGCGAGCCTGAGCAGAAAATGAGAATATCATCCACAAAGAGCAGGTGAGAGATGAAAATATCCGGAGCCACCTGAATACAATGGAGTAAGCGATCCCTGCAAGCTTTTTTCAGGGCCTTACTTAAACCTTCTGCTACCAACAGAAAAAGCAAGGGTGACAAGGGACATCCTTGACGAAGACCTCTTTTCGAATGAAAGAAAGGAGAGGCTGCTCCATTTATGAGTACCGCAAATGAGACCGTAGAGATACAACTCATAATCCACCTGATAAAATCCACAGCAAAGCCCAAATGAGTAAGAAGCAAATGAATGTATAACCAACTCACCTTGTCATATGCTTTTGACAAATCAATCTTGATAATGGCTCCTTTGATTTTCCTTTATTTCATACTATGAATGCCCTCCTGAGCCACACCAATATCCTCATGTATTTGTCGACCCTCCAGAAACCCAAATTGTTCCGCAGAGATATGTTTGGACAGAATGACTTTCAGCCGCCTGGCAATAATTTTGGATACCACCTTATACACACAGTTGCACAGAGAGATTGGTCTGAAGTCACCAAGAGAAGAAGAATTATCTGTCTTAGGGATGAGGGCAATAAAGGTAGAATTTAGTGCAGCTGGAATTCGCCCAGAGATTCTTGTATCTTCGACCATCTGTAATAGGTCGTTCCCAATGAGTTCAAATAGTGCCAACAGAAATTCAACTGTCCATTCATCCAGACCCAAAATTTTATCTTTTTGGAAGCTCTGAAGGACCCCCATTAGTTCTTCTTCCGAGCCAATTGCCAACAAGGACTTATTATCTTCCTCTTCAACAAACCATGGAAAAAGTTGAGCCATCCTAACAATTTCAGCTACAGTAACCTGTGCAGGGGC
This sequence comes from Larix kaempferi, assembly GCA_027924585.1. Lineage (NCBI taxonomy): Eukaryota > Viridiplantae > Streptophyta > Pinopsida > Pinales > Pinaceae > Larix > Larix kaempferi. The sequence goes on along the minus strand of BSBM01000186.1, from coordinate 26,153,405 downwards.
TTTAAAAAGAGTTTGGAAATGATTTACCCCCACCCCATCCATTCCATCAAAAGAAGTCTGTGTTTCCCCCATCGAGTCCTCAAGACTCCAAATAGTGTTGGTAGCCTTTCTTCCTTTCGCATATGCATGAAAAAAATTTGTATTCTCATCGCCGGCTGCAAGCCATACCGCCCTGCTTTTCAATCTCCACGTTTCCTCTTTTTCCAACAATAACGAGTTCTGCCTGCCTTCCAGCGATACAAGGTGAGCCTTTTCCTCCACAGACCCCAGACCTCCAGTCCCATAATCATAAATAGACCTCAAGTCCAGTTCAATCAACTTCAATTCCCTATCATCTCTGCCTCTCTTATCATGATCCCACGCCTTAACCGGTCCTTTAATCCTTTTGATATTAGCAGAAAACTGTTGTGAGGCCGAGAGAACAGCCCTAGGACTGTAAGGTACCTAGAGAGAACTTACCAGGTTAGTGAAGGACTCATCTTTTAACCAAGTTTTATTGAACTTAAGAGGCCCCACAGGTTTAATAGGTCCCATACGGAGTTCAAGAAAAATGGGGAAATGATCAGATGATCCCCCAGAGCCCACCCATTGCATCAAGAGGAAGTTCCTATCTACAAAAGAATCAGAAACCAAAAATCTATCCAACCGCTTCTCGACCCGGTTTTCTCCCGTTCTGTTATTCCTCCATGTAGGCTCTATATCAATCAAATTATGGATAACCAACTTTTGTGTGAAATAATCAGCCAGAGGGTCAGAACGAGCTCTGCTTCCCCAAACTTTTGTCGGGCCAAGAGAGAAATTAAAATCCCCCCCTAATAAGAGGTTCCCTTCCTGTAACAACGAATTTGAGAGAAGAGTATCCCAGAAGGGGATACTGTTCAAATAAGGACCATAAACATTGAACATAGTGAACAAATCACCAAAATCATGAGTCGAGCAGGCAATCCCAGAATGGATTCCATCCCCCAAAGATTATGAAACTTCATCGTTTGTGTATTCCAGCCAATAGCTAAACCACCAGACCAACCACGGGCATCTAGAGTAGCAAAAGACCAACCACTGAACCAACTCTCTAACAAAGACTTTATCACCGAACCCTCACCTAAAGTTTCTTGAAGTAGAATGATATCCGGGTGTTCAAGAGATACCACTCTACGCAATGCTGATCTTTTATGGGGACCAACCAGACCCCGACAGTTAAAAGACATAACCTTCATTAGCGTCCCCTCTTCTGGGCACGCACCGCTCTAAGCACCCGATCAATAGTCACTTGTTTACCTTCCAGCAGGTCCATCTTGGCCTTGGACTGTGCCTTGAATAAATGAGATTTCCTTCCACGGCCTTTACCCAGTTTACACACCCCAGCACCCAGCCCCCCCAGGGGAAATCTTAGTAAGAGATCGTAGGAAATATCCAGAATCCGAAGAGTTGGTAGGGGATGATGAAGAACAAACCTCTTCGGGGGAAGGATCACGATCAGGGGGTAAATCAATAATCATGACACCGGGATTCGATGGGTTTTTCAAAGTGCAAGCAGGGTTGAGTTCAATACAGGAGGTTTCCACCGGGTCAATAGGGGAAGAGATATACACATTTTTGAGAGCCTCCAACCAGTCCGTATTGTCCAAAGAAAAATTATTTAAAACAAAATGAAAGGAAAGGGGGTTTATGGATTGAGGAATACCTGCAGCAATAGTCCTCGAAGCCATGAAAGGGGCCGAAGGTGAAATCCCAACAGGGACTGCATCCAGGGCGGTTCCTTCCACATGCAACGTAGCCCTAATCGGGCCCTTCTCCGAGCCAACTTCGACCTCCGCAATAGGAATGAATTCTGTGGTTGATTGACCAACAAGAGTAGGAGCCTTCGTAGACCGAGACGGTCCATGCTCTAAGCCAGCTTCAATCTCCACATTTTGGTGGGAAACTGTTGATGTTGGCCGACAGGAGGAGGAGCCTCCCCGTCTATGGATTTTTTGTGGCCACCGCCATTTCTCCGCCTTAAGGGTAGCTTACAATCTGCAACCGGGTGTCCATAGGCATGGCACCTACGACACCTAAAAGGAACATTTTCATAATCAAGTTTTTGAACATATGTATAGGCCCCCCAGCTGAGTGTGACATCCGGTGCCAGACCTTCCCTGATATTTAAATTAACTAGAATGCGTGCTACCTTCCGCTGACGGGTTTGAAGGAAACTATAATCTCCATCTAGATAAGTGCCAATCAGGTTCCCAATACCTTTGAAGTGCCTTGCCGACCAGTAATGAAGAGGTAAGCCTAGTAGACGAACCCAGATAGGAACCAAATCCAGCCGTTCACGGCTAGCATCAAACATCGGATGCCAGGGTTTTATCATAACTGGACAATGATCCCAACACCAGTTTGAATTTAGAACCCATGTAGCTTGTTCTTCATTTTGAAAATTGAAAGCAAACCAGTTTCAAGTTAATTCAACTACCTCAGGGGTATAGCCCAGCTGAGCAACCCAGTGCTCTGCCACCCACACCTCGATGGTACACAGAGAAAACGACCTGCCCAGCGCCTTACCAACCAGAGTTATACTGGTCATCTTGATAAGTTGATGCCACTCAATATCCTCACCTAGGGCGTAATTGTATTTTGTCCGGCTCAACCTCAACCATCTTTTCCTACCACGCTTCTCCGGATGGGTTGAATCATCAGAGGAACGTCCTCCCCACTCTTCAGAGCTAGTACCAGATCCCACACATGGACTGGCAAAACCACATTGTTCGTGGATCCCTAGAATCCCTATACCAGTTTCTTCTTGAGGTCCTTCAACATGCAAGACTAGGGAGGGTATCCGATGAGAAAAAGTTTGGCTTACCCGGTCCAATCATTTTATCACTTGCAGAACCAGGGCTTCTATCCTCAGCCATCGAGCATTCTATGGCCTGAATCACCTGATCAGAGGACCAAAGGGGTGTCGTCGACTCCTTCAGAGGTGGTGCCGATGAGAAGCGAGGGGATGAATCGGTTAACGGCAAGAGACGTGGGGAGAGTGCCAAAAAATTTGACGGTGAAAAACCAGTCTCCAAACCGGTCTCTCCTGATGAAAACCTGGCCTGCCCACAACTAGTAGTGCTCGCCACATCATGCCACCCAACGCCAGGTGTCTGAATCCAGATCGGCATCCCATTCGACGGATCATAGGAATAGTCCAGCTGTTCTTCGTACGTTGCCATCGTAGGGTAGCGAAAAAACATAGTAAAAACTAACAGAGGAAAGCAGGGACAATGAATAATGGTAAAACCAGAGCAGGGGAAAAAACCTACCTTCGAAACATGACTCAAAACCCAACACCGTTGGCGCCGATCACGAGAAATAGGTAATCTCCATGTCGCACGTCAACTGTCAGTGCAGCAGTATCTCCACAGTGCCTGACATCGACGACCACTAGCGGCCATTAGAGAACTAGGGCTCCGCCATCTTTAGCAAACCCTAAACCTCCTTCCAGCTCACCTCCCTCCAGTCCTAAATGTCAGATAAAAACCAACCTATACCATTTCTTTTATTTAACAACTATATACCATTTCTTTTATATGACAAGTATATCCCTTTTATATGAATATCAATATGTATATATGTACATTTCCTCTCGTATAATCATCATATTTTTACATAAGGTAGTTTCTATTGTGATCTTGTCTAAAGTACGTGAGACACACACATATATCCTAAGTAATCTTCCTTTTTTTTTAAATTTAAAAATAATTATAATTAAAATTAATAACATATTCTATATAATTCCAGGAAGACCTCACTTATCTCCCTCACTTATGGATCATTTGTACCCTATCTATAGGAATTCTCATACATATAAACCTCATGGTAGCTTGTTGTAAATTATGGGATCATCACGTGGCACGTCAAATTTATAAGGTAACTTTTATAAACATTATGTTAACCCCTCTTAAATTTTGCACCGTACTTATTGTCCATATTTCAACAATTGTATTACCAACCTAACTAACTTTGCCATTTTTTTTAAATAATACCTATGTCCCATGTATATAAGCTACTACTAGGATTGATGTCAATTATACCAACTTTGTCCCAATGTTAACTCCATATACGGGCATCCTACATTTATATACGGTCACTGTAACTAGCTTCTTGAGCCATTCCACTCAGCAGCTAATTAATATGCATGATCTTTTATCATGAAGTATTCATTGTAGGATGAACTCATTGTTAATAACATACTCCTCAAATACTTATATATCTGTCGAAAATCGAATGGGTCAGAACGATTCACAAAAACTATTATATAAAATATTACTAATTAACATCCTCTGCACATAATCATAAAACACTTGCATATCCACTGAATATCAAATAGATCAGATCGATATATCACATACAGTCATTAAGAGAATTTTTGCTCAACAACCCTTAATCTAATGGGTAATACACATATCCATCAAGGACGTATACGCTCGCCATTCGTCGCATATGTCTGAACTAATTATTCGGCATGTATACTCATAAGGGAGAAAGTTCCTTCTCTCCTGGGCTTCGATTAGTGTCAAAACTCCAAATAAAAACTGGACATAAATATATTGATTGCAGATTTATAATGATATCTTTACGAATATAAAAAAAAATTACAATTTCTGATATAATAACCTTTCAACTAACTTCCCACCCAATTTATACTACAGTTCATAAAAACCATTATAAGAATTAACCTGATTTCATGGAGATGTCGCAATGCCTCTGCCCAATCTTCTATTGTCGATATGTCAGCTTAACTCCTCGGTTTGATCCAAAGTTAGTCACCAAAGGATATGCCTATGCCCAGTTAACTTAAAGAGATAAAATCATTGGACTATTCTGGTTGGAAGAGGAATATTCAAACAAAATTACGAAGATCTCGTTACCTAAAATCCTCAACAATCGCCTGTCGGTTAAATTTCAAGAAATCAGTGAGCATCAAGGTTGTGCTGGGCTACATCTGGAGTTTGAGATGCTTATCCTATATTTTGTTAAAAATACAATATCATGAGACATTCTCCAAACCAATCTTGTGTAGTCAAGATTGTTCCTCCCGTATAGAGGTGAGCACTTTGACTGCCTTCTGTGTAAAGATTATTCCTCCTGTATAGAGGTAATTGATCAAAGTAATGATGTTGTAAAGTTTTGTTGGACAAGGCTCCGAACTTGCGTGTATCAAGTCATGATTATCATGTGGACCTTCCGTATAAAGGTATCCATGAGATGGACCTCCCATATAGAGGTGGACCTTCCGTATAAAGGTCATGCTTTACTTGTTAAAAACATTTAGTGTTGTGCGATATATTATTAACCATGATCACCACATTGCTATTAATTCTCCTTTAGAGATTGATCACCTCTAAAGTGAATTACTTTAGCATATGATTGATCCGAATTTTAGGGGGCATATGGTCTAAATTCGGATGTAAAAGCTATAAAAGCATTAAATGGAGAGGCCACCCTCTCCCATTTATCATAAAAGCATTAAATGGAGAGGCCACCCTCTCCCATTTATCATAAAAGCATTAAATGGAGAGGCCACCCTCTCCCTTCTCATGAAAAAAAACTACTCATTTGGTTTCTATCCTACATTTCTCTTATTTTATTGAGTTATTATTGGCATATTGGTTCTGAGTGTCTTTCTTAGTATAGTTTGAGAGGTGAGGCTCAAAGAACTCTCTTTGAGCCTCACCCCTCCATGTGGCATATTTATTCTATGTTTGTCCATCTATGCTGTTCATAGCCCAAATCTCACTACTTTGTCTTTCTTACAACTGGTTCATTGTTCGCTTAAGTTTTGAAGCTATCTCTTCTCCTCCTCTATCGGCATTCAAGTCTTCCGGGTCTCAGCCCCCAAGATCGGGATCAATGATCATTTGGTCCGGAATAATATAATATGATCACAACATCCGATAATTCTTCTTAGTATAATGTAATATGATGGATAATTAAAGTTAGCACATATTGACCATGCAGTAAGAGATAAGGAAATAAAAGATAAAGCATAGAGATCAAGAGAATTCAAAATTTTCCATGCAGACACTTTAGCTAATTAAAGAGAACTCGAATCATTAAAGCTTCAGTTAAGTATCAATGCTTCAGTTAAAGCTTCAGTTAAGTATCAATGCTTCAGTTAAAGCATCAATTAAAGATATGTCTTAGTTAACTAAAGAACTCACAGTGGTCACTTCAAGTAAATCAATCAGCATGATTTCAGTTAACTAAGTGTTAAATAAAAGGGACTAGTTAACTAAAGCATTTTCACTTTAGTTAAACTAAAAGACAACACTTCAGTTAAAGAGATTTAACTAAGTGACAACAAAGAAGATCTAGTTTACTAAGTGTTATTGCATGACGACATTTATGTTAAACTAAAAGATGACACGTGAGTTGTGTTGATGTATATGTAACTTCGGAATGTATTTCACATATATTTATATTGTATTCCTATAGAGATGGTATTATTCCTCTATAAGGAAGTGTCGTCATTTATATTGTAAATGTCGTAACTTATTCTTGATGGGTTATTAGACCACCTTGTTGGGGTCGGCCCTGTATAAGTCATGTGGGTCAAAGGGTTATTAGACCACCCTATTGGGGGTCGGCCATGTGGGTCAAAGGGTTATTAGACCACCCTATTGGGGGTCGGCCCAGTCAGCATTATGTTATGTGGTTAAGTTCGAGCCTACATGAGTTAGGTAAAAAGGCAAGTCAAGTCAAGTATAAATAGAGTGCGGGAGGCACTCTATTTACTCACTCACTTCTCACTTATGCACTCAAGGAGGAGTGGCGCACTTATGGAGGAGGAGGATCTGCTGCTAGGTTATGTCTATCTCTCATGGTTGGTTGTATCATTGCTCTATCTATCTCTGAGGAAGTTATTGGGGTTTTTCACCTTTATGGTTTTCCCCAAGTAAATCTTTGTGTATCTTGTGTGCTTGCATTATTGTCTCCATGATTGATATGCTGTAGATATGCTGTACATGTTGTTATCTCAGTTAAGATCCTAGATCAGATTGAAGTAAATTCTGAAAATTTAACAAGTTGTGACACTTGCATGTCGACACTTAAGTTAGCCACCTAACTAAGTGGGAAAGCTTTCAGTTAAGAGGCGAGTTCATCCTAAGTGACAGCTCAGTGAGATGAATCGTTGCATGAGAAGTGGGGCACACCACTCCATGCAAGATTAATGCATCCAGTTTGAGGGCGAGTTTATCCTGAAGTTAGAAGTTAAAAATAGAAGAGAAGAATGTATAAATATGATATACATGATTGTTGAATCAAGTGTGAAGCGAATTCTCTTCTCCATTAAAGGCAAGATTCTTCTCTTTGTGTAGGGTATTATTCGTGCTTGTTATTGTTGTGTTGGACACACATCCGATTGATCTCTCTTCTCTATTTCTTCCATATCTTCACCAAGAAGTTTGGTGATCTCTTATCTTCCAAAAGCAATCTGCTATGTTGTAAAAGAAAGCATTCTCTATTATCCATTATATTATACTGAGAAGAATTGTTGGGATTTTTGTTCTCATAATTTTGAGGATTTTCCCCAGAGTATATCTTGTATTATGGGTGTATGAATTTCATGGATTAAATTGTCTCATTGCTTCAAGTCTCTGCACCTAAAAGAATTAAAGATCAAAGCTCAACCAAATTTCAATAGATTTTACACCAGCACCTGCCAACATATCCTGGGACGAAACAAGAGGTAAGTCTATATTAAAGTAAGATCTCACTAAAATTAGCATAGTATTGGCTTAGATTCTTGGTTTGAACAGACACATTTTCTATCACTGCTCGATCTCTACGTTTCTTCACTTGCAAGAAGATTTGATTTGTGGTTTGTTGCATTCGGTTAAGTTGTTACAACAGAATAGAGGTTGGTAGTTGGTACCCCAAGAGCATCCCCCCCTTTTTTTTACCATTCCTCCTAAATCCTTCCTTTGGGTAAATACCTCTAATATCACGCAGCCTCCATACTTGTGTACAGAATAAGATTTTTCAAAGAGCCAATAGTGCTAAATGTAGGAACACAATTAGAGGCTTCAAGGATCTTTTATATTTCCATGTGCATTGTATGCATGGAATCATGTGTGGCACGGATGGATTTCATCATAGGTAATGAGTGGGAAGTGTAACTTATGCGTAGACATAGGTAGATTCAGCCTTGTAGGTTACATATTCTATCATCAATATCGTGGTGTACTATTAATCTCCTGCAAATATTATTCTGAAACATACAGTGATCTCAAGTAAATGCATGGAAAACATAATAACAATGTCATTCAATTTAATCTTCTCTTGGCCCAATATGCTTGGGACTAGTGGTAGGAAGGAGGAGTTTCACACATTTTGATCAAGGGACTTCACCTGATGTCTTGACCAGCTTTCATTCCCATTGGTCATTTTGGTGCATTGAATCCACAGTAGCATTCCCGACCTGCATGCACATATTATGGACCTAACCCACGCCATGTTCTCCTCGATGTGATAATCTGCAGGGGATCTAGAAACTGTAACAAACTCACAATCAAACTCTCAAGAATGTTGCAAAGAAGAAGAGAAGAATGCACTCAATAATCAGTCATGAACACATAAAATGTAGAACAGTAGTATCATACATCAGCTGTAAGCTGGCACTATGTGAATAATCGAATGTGTTACAATAACAGTGATATGGCATCATATAGGATTCGAATTGGCCAAGTAGGTCATTCGAATCAAGCTCAAAGTCTAGCTTGGATAACAATGGAGATATCATCCAGTCAGTAGTATCAGTCATGAATGGTAATAGTCAGTCAAGTGTGTATAACTGAGTCTAACAGAACCATCTAGGCATAAATCAGGGAATGGAGACTCCAAGGGGGGCACATGAGGCTGTCAAATAGTCAAGTGGAACTCCATAACTAGCTAACTAGAATCTACAAGCAGTCAGCATGAGCAATCAGTGGAAGAACTACTCAATCAATGCACTAACTGAATGATAAGTCATGGTAGGTGAGATAAGGTGCCCTAATTGAGAGATAACTAGTGGTAGGTGAGCAAAGGCGCACTTGTCATGCAAAACAGTCAAGGAGGGCGCATCAGGTAGGTAGGAGGCCAAATGGGGGCTGAAGATAGGCTCTGGGGAGCTGAAAGTGAGCTTTAGGTGCTGGGATGACTACCAACATGATGATTGGATGCATGCAACATGCAGATTTGCATGTAGGCATGCAATATATAAAAATGATGGTGTGAATATTCCAACGCCCCCCTGTAAGCTATACTATGAGGCAATAACTGAAAATTGAAAAAATAGGGCCCTGGTGATTGAGACCAAAGGTCACCCCGTACAATCAATCTAAATAAACTAAGTGAGGAAAGAGGGAAAACCCAGTGGGAAGATAGCCCTCCCTCAAAATAGACTAAAGGATGCTAATGTAGCATATCATCACTCACCCTAGAAGGAGGTAAGTGTCCTTCTTTTCCGAATAAGGATCGATCGATCTGAAATGGATCAGTAATGTGAGAAGGATGAAACCTTCCATTTTGAAAATCGGATCTGGCAGATTAGGGAGCAGTGGCTGCCCATCGAAGAAGAGGATTAGTAAAGTGAGAAGGATGAAACCTTCCATGCTGAAAATATGATCTGGCATATTGGAGAGCAGTGGTTTCCCATCAAAGAAGAGGATCAGTAAAGTGAGAAGGATGAAACCTTCTATGTTGAAAATATGATCTGGCAGATCGTGGGGCAGTGGCTGCCCATTGAGGAAGAGGAGGACAAACAGGTGAGACATCTTCAAGTTCTTGTGGATCTGGATCTCCCATTCGCTCATCTTCGTCATCAGTTGTTATACCTTCAGGTTCTTGTGGATTTGGGTCTAACATTCCCTCATCATCATCACTATCTTTATATTTTGAATCTGAAATATCATGTGAAGATACATCTACAACTGGCTCATCATCACATCCAAACTCTGAATCTGAAATCTCATGTGAAGAAGCTGTGTTCTCTTGCTCATCATCACTCAAAGGAGGAACAAATCCCAAAATATGGATATCATGAAATTGCTTCAGAATGTGCATATAGTCCTTTGATATCTCATTTGAACCATGATAGCTGTGATCATTATCAAAAGAACTAGAACAATATGATGATGGATCTTCATTAAGATCAAAGGTAGATGCAGTAGTTGTGGCCCATTTTGAAATAGGATTTGAACCAATAGGTGCTAGATCTTCAGGTTCTTGTGGATATGGATCTAGCATTCACACTTCTTCAAGAGTCCTCTTTTTCTCAATCTCCTTTGGTGGATCTTTGCTTTTCAAGCAACCTTTGAAGGTGCCATGAGCAAACTTGCCATTTAGAAGACCATCAACCACATTTTGAGCTTGCAGATTTTGCAATTGCTTGTAATTGAGATGAGACAGTCTACTCTCTTCATGTGTATGAGAGTGAAGAGCAGACTCCTTGGAGAGAGGTAAGAAGTGTGAGAACTCATATAGTTTGGAGTTGTGATTTGCAACTCCCTTTGCAATGATTTCACCTGAAACCATGTTTTGTATCTTGACTTCATTTGGAGAAAATATCATTCTTTTGGGCTCTCCAATATGAGTCATCTGATATACTTAAAGTAAGTTTGCTGTAAGAGAAGGAACTTAAAGCACATCAGAAAAGTAGCCATGGTCAAGATTGATTCTTCCAATCCCCTGAGAGGAGACTTCTGAATCATTGCCCAACATGATGGAAGGGCCAACTGAGCTTTCGAAGTTGAAGAAGATATCTTTGGAGGAAGACATATGTCTTGATGCTCCTGAATATATGATGCATGAAGAATCTATTGATGCACTTGCAATGATGACATGCCATCTTTCTTTATCTTCGGATCTAGAAGGTTCAGTATCAGTATCTTTCTTCCTTGCACATGCAGGTACAGGAAGATTTTTCTTCTCAAGTAACCGAGCCATCAAATCTATAGTATTCTTCATGCAAGTACTCTCAGGATGGACTCCTCGATGACAATATGTGCACTTGGATCTTTCTTTCTGAGAATGCTTGGTCTTCCTTGAGTTCGAAGCCCCATCTGAATGATATGGAATATCTTTTGGCTTTGTATCATCCGATCTCTTATCATAAATATTTTGCTTGCCCTTACCATTCGCTCTTTTTGTCTCAGAAGCTGTAAGGGCCGAATCCAACTTGGGTTTGATCATTCCCAAGGAGATTAACTTCTCTTCCTCTTGAGTAAGATATTGGATGAAGTCATCAAGTGAGGGAAACTTCCATTTTGGAATGGACATCTTAGTTGAATGAAAAGTGGAGACAGAAACTGAGAAGTTTGGCCCCAACTTTGAGAGAATGGCAAGAATAAGTTGCTTGTCTTCTTTCACTATCTCATATCTTTTCAATTGTGAAATCAAGCTTTTGAACTTGGTGAGGAAAGCATTGATGGATTCGAAGCTATCAGGACTCAAAGAGATGAGTTCATTCTCCAATTTATGACCTTTCAGATCATCTTTCTGTCCAAAGAGGGATTCGAGCTTGTCCCAAACCTCTTTTAGAGATGTTAGATCAATGACATGAAAGTGAAGATCTTCAGAAATTGAGAGAAGGAGAAGGCCTACTCCTTCATCAAGCCTATCCAAGTACTTGTATTTCTCTACTGCACTGAGAGGTTCTACCATTGTTCCATTTAGTATCTTGGTGAAGCTCTTGTATCTCATGAAGAGAGCCATCTTGGATTTCCATTCGACATAGTTGGAATATGTGAGCTTTAGATCCATCTGAACAGTGAAGGTCGAATTATTGAAGAAGAATTCGAATGGGTGAATAAACCTGCAAAACAAGAAGAGTTTTTGCTGATGGAGAATGCTACACTTCGAATGAACACTACCTTAGGAACACTGAGCACATAGACTAAGTTCTTCACACCTGGCTAGACCTCACTGGATTTCTCCAGTGAATTCAAGGTAATAGCACTAGGATTTGTTGTGGAAACTCAAAGGCTTTTGGTGCTCAAGTGAAAGATAGCTGCTCAAAGAAATGTTGCAACTGTTGCAATTCGAATAGCTGCTGACTGCTCTGATACCATGTGATAATCTGCAGGGGATCTAGCAACTGTAACAAACTCACATTCAAACTCTCAAGAATGTTGCAAAGAAGAAGAGAAGAATGCACTCAATAATCACTCATGAACACAAAAACTGTAGAATAGTAGTATCATACTCTAGCTGTAAGCTGGCACTATGTGAATAATCGAATGTGTTACAATAACTGTGATATGGCATCATATAGGATTCGAATTAGCCAAGTAGGTCATTTGAATCAAGCTCAAAGTCTAGCTTGGATAACAATGGAGACATCATCCAGTCAGTAGTATCAGTCATAAATGGTAATAGTCAATCAAGTGTGTCTAACTGAGTCTAACAGAACTATCTAGGCATAAATCAGGGAATGAAGACTCCAAGGGGGGCACATGAGGTTGTCAAATAGTCAAGTGGAACTCCAGAACTAGATAACTAGAAGCTTCAAGTAGTCAGCATGAGCAATCAATGAAAGAACTACTCAATCAATGCACTAACTGAATGATAACTCCTGGTAAGTGAGATAAGGCGCCCTAACTGAGAGATAACTAGTGGTAGGTGAGCAAAGGCACACTTGTCATGCAGAATAGTCAAGGAGGGCGCATCAGGTAGGTAGGAGGCCAAATGGGGGCTGGAGACAGGCTCCAGGGAGCTGAAAGTGAGTTCTAGGTGCTGGGAGGACTACCAACATGATGACTGGATGCATGCAATGCATGCGCCATGCAAATGCAGATTTGCATGCAGGCATGCAAAATATAAAAATGATGGTGTGAATATTCCAACACTCAAGGCTTTCCATTCTTTCTTTTTTTCTCTCTATGATACCATACAACTTTTCTCATCAATTTATAAAAGCATACAATAAAATTTATCAAAACACTCAATACGAAAAGAAACTGTCTTTCGGATTAAAACCAAATTTAGTTAGCTCATCATTTTGTAAACCAATTTTAAATTTGTAGAAGTTTTTAAGAGCCTGATCCTGTCAAAGTTCGACCGGATTTGATACCAAATGTAATGTCCTATGTCGCTAATCATTGTAAGGTCATATTTTATTCTTTTTTGTTATAACAAAAACTAAATCAATTTAACCACATAAATTCCTTTCGACATAATTGTAACAATTTCATTATATAAATTTTACTGTATTCGGCAACACATTCATCTTAATTGATCCCAAGTAAAAAAGAAATAATAAGAACTTGAAATAATTTAAAAACAACAATGAACCTGTATCGACGGTCGATCCAGTAGTTGACGAAGATGTTGAGATAGTTGTCACTCCAATCTAATCAATCCTTGGCGAAGTACCGAATGACTCCTCAGTTGACCTCCCTACCACACTGGAAGTAGTCTTCTTCCTCCTAGTCCCCCGAGCTAAGAAGGGGTCACAAGAATAACATACAAGCCCAAATACTCAGTAGAGACCTCCCAATATCCAAAGTATTCTCAACCAAACTCACATAGATCACACTATTCTCAAATTTCCATTACGGAATCCATCTAGCATTAGGGAGCAAGAGAGCATTTCCTCTTCATTCTTTCTTTCTTAAATAGAAAGATCATTGACGACATGTGTCGTCTTATGCAAAATTAATTATTTTATTAATTTTCTATTATTCATTCACCCTCAACCATGTGTCAAATTCATATGAGGGTGCACATAAGTTCCACAATTTGCTCTTAGTTCTCTTGAGTCTAAAATCCCAATCCCTAAATTAGTGGGTGCATGTGGAGTTTAACTCACAAATATCTCTCAATCTAAATTTGCACCAAAATCAAATATTTTTTATTTTTTATTTTTTGATATTTTATTCAATGCATGTCTTCCTAAATCAGTGGGTGCACATTAAGTCTACCTCAAAATATCCCACCTTAATATTTGCTCAAATTTAAATACTTTTTCTTTATTCTCAAATCTAACTTTAACATATGTATAATTCAAATATGTGTCTAAATTTTTAGTGCAAGTATGCAAGTAGTTCCATTTCTTGTTGTTTTCTAGGTACCACGTCTATGGGTCCTTCCGACAACTTACTTGTCCATGTCCTTGTGTGGGGAGTGTGATGTAGCAATTAGGAGTCATTACCGTAATCACCCGACTACATTTCTATGTGAGATTAATGGCCACTAAGGAATAATATTTCCTTATTGTGTGCCCCTCAACTCGTCGTACGCGACCAAATCATTATGGCATGCCCGTACGACACATGCTACCCAAGTAAAGCTGATAGGGATTTCAACTTGTGTGTGGATTGCTATTTTAGAGTCGACGGTCTATCTTTGTACCCTTATGTATGTTTTCCCGTTCTTTACAACCCCCTTTTATTCCATTTGAGAGTCATTCAGCAATTTGTTTTACCTACCGCTGCACACACTCAAAGTGCACATTAGTAGCACTACACAATATAAAATATATCATCATGCATTATTCATCTTTATTCAATTCTAGTTAAACAAGTAGCATTTATTCACATCCAGGGAATACAAACTTCATTTATTTCATTTACTCATAACATAAACTTCATTTCATATTTCTCAATCTCTCAAGCATAATCATCAATTGCTTGCCAGTCAGCAATATTTTATTCAAATAACAAAATGTAACACATTTTTCAAATTTATTTAACCGGGTCACTTCCATACAAGTGCCCTCAAAGTCTAATTTGTCAACTAAGTTAAAGGCGGGCATTACAAAACACAACAAAAAAGTGACACTAGATGACTAAGAAGAGATAAGTGATTTACAAGATCACGTTTAATTACCTTATAAGAAGAGATGAAGCACGTAAAATAAATCCTCATAGATGAAATGGGTTTTATTGGAAGAAATTTGTTAATAAAAATTGTTTCAAGACTTCATTGTTACTGATTTGGAATAGTTGTCAACTATTATGGAAAAAAATTTATATGCATCCAAAGGTCTTGCAAAATAATTATGGAACTCATTAATATTGACATTGAATAAATTTAACTACTATTAATTTTGGGAAGCAAGAGAGGTAGGGTATGGCATTTAGTACAATATATGGAGTTAAAGGTTTGAATGGTCTTAGATTTCAACCTCTTTTTTATATGATTTATATTAGATAGAAAATCTAGCAAGTATCGCTATGTGAAAACTTGAAGAAGATAGATTGAGATTGATCAATCTATCTAATAATATAATGAATAGGAATCCAGTGGTTGCATTGATTTCAACAATGATATAATGAAAAAAATAGGGTACATTGATTTCTGTGATGACATAGTGAAAAATCATTTAAAGAAGTAAAGTAGTTGCATTGATTTCAAGAATGACGTAATGAAAAACAATAAGTTGCAATGATTTCAACAATGATACACTGAAAAGTTATTTTGAGTAATCAATTAGTAAACAAATATAGCTATATAATTTCTATTGTAACCTGAAAGTGAATTTTTTAGGTGAGAGAATACCAGAGTCATCCTTAGCATCCCATCAGTGAACCTCAGTGTCAAACTAACCTCAATCTACTTCCTTCACCATCTTCTCTTTGCAAAATGTGAAACTTTGATCACACTTAATACTATTGAGAACATGCACTAATAGTGAACAAAAATATCAACAATAACACATCACAAACCAATTTAAAAATACATATAATAATGATGATCATCTAATGTTTTAATCTAGCTACCATGAATGGAACCAACATAGATCCTTTGTTATTCCGATATTAATACTTCATAAAGTTAAATTAAACCATTTACATTTACATAATTAATAATTCATAACATATTAAAACTCATATAACTAAATAAAATGATATTTATATTGATAATTTTATTATAAAAAATATAAAATCATCTTAAAACAATATTATTATAATATTAAACTTAAAAAATTAACATGAATTTAAATAATAACCCACAACAAATCAAAACTCATATTATCTACAATATTATTTAAATAATCCCTTAAAATAACATTATCTTGGATATGAGTGTTGAATGAGAGTAGTGCCATTGGTCTCACTCCCCGTAACGAGGATGAGATGCATGGCACATACAACGAACAAATGGTGGATGTGAGGATGGAGAGTTGCTTGGGCCAAGGGTTGTACTCACCAAGTGGTGATCGGAGGCACGGATCTGGTTTGGTAAGCGCTTATACTAGGAGCGAGTATGTAGGTGATGGGTTGGTGTTTGCATGATTTCAATTGTTATCATGGATATAACTAGGAACACATAAGGAATTAATTTCATTTCAATGGTGATATTCAAGGCGAGAGGAAAGGGATCGCTAGGTCATGATAGGATTTTCCAAGCCGCTTTTGGTAATTATGTGGCTTGGACTTGCGTTGGGTTTATTTGTAATACCCTGTATGTTAAGCCTCTAGATGTATGATTTATACATTAAGGCACTAGGTGCTAAGACCATGATTTGGACATTATTATTATTAATTAAATAAATAAACTGGATCGACAAAGGAAACTAAAAGAACATGGGGGGCCATGGTTCCACAGGTGAGGGGGTTGGGGGTTAGGAGTTGATGCTCAGCCTAAAACTACTCATATGGCCCTAATTATGTTTATTTTGGTATGATGGGATACTTCTAGACCTACTTCATTTGTTAGATGGACCCTTTGCACTAATACACCCTCCCTTGGAGTTTTGTGGGTGACAAAATGTTATTTTTTCCTAAGTGTCTAAGTGTTATTCCCTCTCCTAGTGTTTGCTAGACATGATACACGAATATTTGTTTTATTAATTTTTATTTCTGGGTTATTATGGATAAATATGAGCTAAGAATACCCTCTTCCTAATTTCTGGGGATTGGATCCTTGATTTATGCCTTAGTATACCTTGATTTATGCTTACACCCTGATTTTTTGGCTTTCATTGAGCAAGTGCGCCCTCTTGGATTGTTTTCCTGGATTTTATCCTAATTTTTCTGCCTCCTTTATTGAGCAAGTATGCCCTCCTTTCTTTTTCCAGCTTTTCTCCTTGATTTGTGCCACCACTTCCTATATTTTTTCCTCCACTCCACAAGTGCGCCCTCTTTTGCTTTTCTAGATTTTTAGCTTTAGTAACTCCCTTGATGGAAAGAGACTCTCTCACTCCTAATTCGAGTTCCTCTTGAAGAATTCGAATGGACCCCACTTTAATTAACCCTCTCTCATGAAAATTAAGTAACTTCCTCAAGAATTCAAGTGGGTCTCACCCAATTCGAATTGTCTTCTTTGTGGATGAGTTTAACCCCTCTCTTGGACCCTAGTTGGAATTCCAACTCTTTCATACTTAATCCTTGATTTCTCCAATTGATAAAAGGAATTCACAAGTGTTGATGTATTTTGGCTCTGAGTGCTCCAAGAGAGGATTGAGGGTTTTCTTGACAGGGTTGAAGACTGAGTGTTTGATTGCAGGTCCTCTCTTCTCTATTTATGCTCCTCCATCCAGAGAGTTAGTCTATATTATTCATGCTTATTCTCCCCTTATTTTGTCCCTACTAGTCTAGGTTTTCTTACATGGGAAACTAGGAAATGGGTATGGCGAGTTAGTCCATCTTCCCATATACAGTGCAGGAACATACAAGAAAGTAGAAGGTTGTGGTATTCATTGTGAACATTTCATATGGGAGGAGGAGTTTGGGAAGGGATATGAGTGCCTGCCTGTGGAATTCATGGCCTCAGCTTGGGGGTTGACTGACAAAGTAATATTTGTCTTGACATTTCCAATGGCTGGGTGGAGCATTGCTCTGTCGATTTCAATTGCTCTTTTTGTCAAGATAAGTAAATATTTATGTAATCAATTATTTTTCATGATGGATTCGAGCCCTAGAGGTTTTTATTTATGATTTGTAAAGGAAATCTTCAGATTTGATATGTTATTCTCTTTAATAAATATTCTAGACTCAAACTAGTTAAATATTAATGGAATGGATCATCCCAGTAGTAAGAAGAGACATAATTGAGTTGAGTTGAAAATCACCTAGTTGAGTTGTCCTGAGTTTGCAAATTTCCTCCTAGCTTCCAAACTTTTCCAAATTCAGTCTAATTTTCAAACTTAGTGTTTTCATAGCAGGTTGGGGTAGTTACAGACCAACCACTTCTAGTTCTACACCAGAAGCCATTGGGTTCCACATAAGTCTTGGGGCCATTGCCTTGAAGCCATTGGTTTAGCCAAAGGAGTCTACCCAAGCGTGATGCACCATAAAATGTGCAACTGTTGAAGTTGGGTGTATTTATAAGCGTGTTGTAGTATATCCTTAGTCTGTAGTAGACCCTAAGATCCCTCCTTGAAGAATTCATAGAGGTCTATAGGTGTTTGAGTATTAAATGTAAACTTCTAGCCAAAACTAGTAAATTTTGGGTTAGTGTGCCTAGACTTGGGTTTGGGTACATTACAAATGGATCTAAGAAACCTTTTTTTTAAAATATGAATCTTATCATACCTTTAGATCTAATAAGGTCTGATATGTCAAAGCAAATGACAAATAGAAATATGAAATAATGAGTTACTAATCATCTGCTAAATTCTTGATCTGATTGGAAGAAGGAAACATATTTGAAAAGTCTCTTTTCTGCAAGATGTGCTAGCTGTAATGAATGAATGTTTTATTATATTAATGAGACATGTTTAATCTGATATGAAGGATTATATATCATCCCTATATGTTTTTATTATGTTGTGTTAATAGTCCAAGACTCATACTCCAAAACTTGCTTAAGTTTACTGATCATTGGATTAAAGATGACACTTATGTCAACACTTAGAAATTTCATAGTAAATTCATCCCTGGAATATTATTTACTTTTGATAGACTAAATATGTTGTACTTAGGGTGTTAATAAACAATTACTTGATTATTAGCCATCTTATCTCACTTTCAACACTTTACACAGTCTAGGTACTGAAACTAGTCATAGCGGGAAGGTTGTAGAATGCTTGTTTAGTTGTTGAATCTTAATGACTTTCTGAGTTTAAAGTTGGATGAAAGGTTTTCAATATGATAGATAAAGTTTAGATGTTAATCAGGATCTGATTATTACTTTACATGTACCTGTTCTGCTAAAAATCTATGTGTTGCAAGGTTGCAATTTCATATTTTATAATTCTATTAAATTCCTTTGTGCATTTAATTTATAAAGCCTCATCCCGGATGCGGGTGATCTTGCTGGGTCTCCCTCGGACGTTGCGTTAACAGAAATGGTGCCACCACACCACCCCGTACGCGATGACAGAACCTACATGCAAGAGCAGGCCCCGACTACGTGTGAAGGACAGGGCAGCCACCTCGACACGCCATGTCCACTGACTCCAGCTCCCAGGATGGCCTCCATCCGAGACGACGCTTAAATGCCAGGCTCATTCCACTCCCAGTTGGCTGTCTCACACACTCAACCTAACTCCGATCACATGGCTTGGTGGGTGGCATTAATGCCGGATCGGTTCCCTACGTCCTCTAACTCCTGCTGGTTTCATTTCACCATTACTCTGTCCCATGTGAAGCTCCTCCCTCCTAGACGCCCCCTCCGGGATATGAAGAGCTCGACCCATTCTCCTACGTTCATTCCACACTCCCAGTTCTCTCCGCCTGTGTCTTTTGCTGAAAGCTTAGCCCCTGTCCATCGCTCCTGTAATTTCTCCAACATGACCATGAAGTGCACCAGGGGCACTTCCAGGCGTGGCTCCACGCAAAGTACTGGAAAATCTGTGTCGACCGAAAAGGAAATCCCTGCAAACATTGGGTACAAGGATAATGTTTCGATGCCGGTTCGATGCTTGGTGGATGACTGGGAATTGTGAAATGTGGCTGAAATCCTTACTTTTGGCAGCCCAAGCACACAGGTGAATCACTACTGGCTGCTCAAGAACCTGATTGACACACTGGTTGAGGAAATGCTGACCCATTGGCATTTGGCCAAGATGTCCATAACGGACACCAAGTCCACCATGGCTCATCTGGATGGAATTCTTGTGGCATTGGAAGCCAATCTAACAAACCGCCACCTCTACTTGTTGTTTCCTCAGCCGGCTCAGCCCATCGGTTTTGGACCAGAAGGTCTTGTTGCAGGTTTCGGGAAGGAGAGCATTGCTCTCAAAAAAGGTACTAGCTCTCAGGCAACAACGCAGGCGACCGGCAACTCTCTTCATGACTCCATGGTGGCACCAATCCCTGGACTCGCCTATGGCCCGGACTCCCTTGCGGCGGTCGTGGTGCAAGGAGTGTCTCTTGGGACCTCCTTTCCAGTTCCATCCACAATCGAGGTCACCCAGCACAAACGCAATCGCAAATACGGCTTTGAAGAAATCGTCCCACGCAAAATGGAACCCCTACTTGCCAAGCTCCTAGAACAACAATGGACAGATGATTTCTTCGGTCCTTGCCCCATTTCTGCTAATATCTAAGACTCCAAGGGAACGAAAGCCAGCTCTTAAATAGGCTTGTCTAGTTTTGTTTTTTGTCGTTATGTATTGCAGAGTCTCACTCTGTTTTCTGTCTTTCATGATCGATGAATAATCCGGTTACTACTCTAGGTTTTTCTATAATTCTCTGTAATATGGGCTTTGAAAGTAGCACCAGACTGTCATATTCAGCCTCTCCTGAGGATTGTACTCTTTTTTGTATTATAATATAATTTTCTATGCAGCTTAATTTTTTTTTTTTTTATAAAGCCTCAGTTTTCTTAAGCTCACAAGGCCTTGGGGCTTAGTTTAGGCCCTTGGGATATTACAAGTGGTATCAGAGCTTAGGTTCCAACATTGTGGTTGTTGGCCTTCTACATTGTTACAAATCATACTGTGTTTATGCATTTGGAATGTTTTATGTTATGAATATTTATGAAAAGACTTTGCATGAATGTAAGGATAGAGGAGAAAGGAACTTCCTCCTGAAAAGAGAAGTGCTTCCTTCTTGCAATTGTTTCACTTAATATCTAATTTGTGGAAGAGCATTTACCTCATCAGAAAGTATTCTTAATTATTTTATCAATTAATTGCGGAATGTTTATTTTTATTTTTCTTGTTCAAATATTTAATTCTTATATGATTGAAAATCAATTTTAATATTGATTGCATGTTGTTTCCCGTGCGAAGAAATAGATTTTTAACTGTATTTTAATAAATATATTCTTAAATGCATTTTAAATACTTATTTTGTTGATTCCTAAATGCATTTTATTTTATTGTTGATTGCCTTCCAACTAATGATTGGCTTATCTAATTAAGTGTTCTCTCAAGCTTTTGTTTGTTTGATTTATAGTGTAATTACATAGCGTGCAAATGGTGGATTGTTCTCTCAAGCATTGTTTTTGATTGATTGATAGTCGTATGCAGAATCTATGTCGATTGGTATTGCATGGGCATAAATTTAATGCTTGATGGGTAAATGTTTATTTATTATACCTTGCATTTTACTAAGTAGTGATTCGATGGATAGGTAAATGCTTAATTATTGTGCATTTACTAGGAGTTGTCTTTATTGGTATTTGATATGCCTACATACTATGTGTTGGTTATACATTTTCTCGATTTTCATTGGGTGTGAATGCATTGAATAGTGCATGCATAGTGTGAGTTGAGGAATATGGAAAGTGAGGTGCAGAGCCCTAATTCCTTTGCATAGATTACTATGTTGGAAGGTTTACTAGTTATATAATAATGATGAGAAATGAAGAGAAAATCCCTAATCCCCTTTTTACATAGGATACATTGTAAAAGTTTTTGTGTTAATGAGTAATAGGGGAAGTGAAGGGCAGATCCCTAATACCTCTACATAGATTGCGTTCATATGTCTTTCTTGAAAGCTTTGCTTGGATATACATTCTTGATTGATAGTTGATACATGTAAGCTAGGTCATTTTCTTGGCAATTGTTGCAGATGTTAAATAAGTGAAAATTATTATGCTTAAAACATGTGGACTGGTTGACTGGATGCATATTATGCATTAATAATTGCATATGCTGTCATGAGTACTTGTGAACTTGTTGGATTGACTAGTGATTGCATGCATAGATAATTGATAATTACATTCATAAATCAATGTGCAATTGAGTTAATATTGCATGCTTATTGTATGTTACACTGAATAGTAATTGCATGCAGAATGTATATTGGATATGAGTGCTTTGTGTTGAATTGTTATACCATGGGCTGGGTAATGCGGGGCATAGTCCAAATTCCTTTACATGGTTACATGGTAGCAAATATTATTGTGCATTGAATTGATATATGCATACTAGATATGAGTAAGGGAAATGGAGGATTAGCCTAATCCCTTTATAGTAAATGCTTTTGTTCATTAAATGCACTAGATATGCATTGGTATGCATAAGAAATGAAAAGAGATTGCAAATTGCATGTATTAGAAATAGAATAGCAATGCATGAGTGATTGCACATTGTGTGCATGGGAATTGAATGGTACGTGCACATTATTGGAATTGAACAGTTTGTTCTTATCATAAGCCTTGAAGTGAATATTATTTGTGTATAGGCATCATAGACTAGAAAGTTAGTAGTAATTGCTTAGTGCATGCATTAGACTAAATGGCATTTGCATTTACCATGGATAGGGAATTTAGTGGTAACTACATTGATATACCATGCAATGTTGATTGACAACTAGGCATATGTATTATTTGACTTGGTATTGTGAAACATAGACCTTATGAAGTTGCACTCTTACCTAGAAACTAGCATTTGAAATTGAAATTTTGAGATTGAGACTTGGAAAAAGGGAAAGTTGTTTGTGGTTGATTGAAGAATATGCATATAGTATGTATATATGAATAATAGGTATACGTTAGCATCATAATATGATGATTACGTATAGTTATATGGTATAATATAGTGCTAGAGGTAGCTAGATGAGTAACAAAATGATATACTAGATATATATGATGGTACAATACTAGTATATCATGGTATAATTGTAGTAGAGTATATATGGATATTATATATATCATGTGCTAATAATTATATATAATGTTATAATAAATAGTGGTATATGTAGTCTGCATTTATATGGTTTTATAATTAGTTGTATGTTTGATTTTTATAGTATTTGTGTGTGATGATACTAGTTTATGTATGTATTATTAAAATATGGTAACAATGGCAGTTTGATTTAATGAGAAAACTATTCAATGTATTGATGGTTATGAATGTTACTAGTTGTCATTATATATGCTTTCTATTGTCGATGTATGATATTTGAATGATTGTTGATCACATGGTTAGTGGATGTATGATTGATATGGTCCTCATTGGTTGATATTGGTGATTAATGTATGATTGATTGATGTATAGTATCTTGGTTGATGTATTATGGTTAATGGGTGTATGTAGTGATGTAGATTAGATACTGTTGATATTGATGTTGATGTGGATGCATGTATGGATGCATTGATGTATGTATTATGGATTGATGATTGTATGGTTGATAATTGTATGATGGTTGATGTATGTATGACTGATATTGGTTGATGAATTATGGTTGAAATGCTATGGTTGATGTGTGAATGGTTATTATTGGTTGTTACTAGTGGTTACTGGTTGTCACTAGTTGTTGCTGGATGTTATTGGTATGCCACCAGTGGTTACTGGTTGTTATTGTCTTTTACTGGTTGTTATTAGTTGTTGTTATTGGTGATATATGGTTGATGTTTGTATGATTTACTGGTTGTTATTAATTACTATTGGTTGATGTATAATTGATGTTTGTATGATGAGGTGTGGTATCTGGAGGTATTATTTGTGATCTAGTTAGGAAAAAAAAATTGTGATCTTTGTTGAAAGGTGTTTTGGTAGTATCTTGGCGACATTTTGTGTGTCTTTATTGAAAGGTATCATGGTAGTATCTTGGTGGTAATTCATATATCTTTGCTGAAGAGTATTTACTGACCGTGTGACTAATTAAAGGATGATTTAGGTACCTTTGTTGCAGATGTACTTCATGTATCCTTATATATCCAATACTAATTGTGTAGAATGTGATACAAGTATCTTTGATAGAAATCTATTTGGGTGATTTTATTGAAAAAGTATCCTTGTGATCTTGGAGTATCTTGTTAGGGTATCCTTGTGGTATATCAAATACTTTTGTTGAAAGGCATCTTTGTAAAATATCATGGTGAATATCATGCATCCTTGTAGGGAAAGTATTTCAGTGATAAGTCATGTAAAAGCATCTTGGTAATGCATCTCATGTGATTGACTGGTTGGAATGCATTTCATATATCTTAGATGCATTTCATGTATCTTGTTGATATAGCATATGCATGATGCATTTCATGTATCTATAGGTAAAGTATATGCATTTCATGAGATTGATTGACTGGAATGCATTTCATGAAGAAAGAGTATACACTTGATGCACTTCATGAAATTGATTGATATACTTGATGCATTTCATATGATTGAAATTGATTAGAATAAGATTCAGGTAGATGCATTTCAAGTATTTTGTTGAAGAAGTTTCTATATCTCGTGTACCTTGTATATACCGATGTATTTCTTGTGATATTTCATGAATCATGTATCTTGAAGATGTATTTATGTATCCTTGTTGAAGAATATCATGTATTATATATTTTAAGCACAATGTTAATCATATGGGTGATTGAAATATGATTTTTAGGTGGATGTATCTTTGTTGAAGGTTTGAAGGCCCTGTAAAGAGGTTTGAAGACCCCGTGATGGGATTGAAGATTGACCCTTTCTCATCGAGTCCACTCTACTAGTCCTAGTTCTTGCACATGAAGCCAGGAAATGGCATGGTGATAGGAGTCACATCCCATAGGTGGTGGAGACTAATAGGAAAGTAGGTGGTAGTGGGAAGTATTATGGTTAGAAATATGTTATCTTTTTTATACATGTATGGGCATGTATGTTATCCTTTTTAAAGGCATGTATGTATTATGCATCGAGGACGATGCATTATTTAAGGGGGAGGGGATGTAATTCCAGGTATGTTAAGCCCCTAGACATATGATTTAGACATTAAGGCACTAGGTTCCAAGACCACGATTTGGACATTATTATTACTTTTACTAATTAATTAAATAAATTGGATCGACAGAGGTAACTAAAAGAGAATGGGGGGCCATGGTTCCATAGGTGAGGGGTTTGGGGGTTAGGAGTTGATGCTCACCCAAACAGTACTCAGAGGACCCTAATTCTGTTTATTTTGGTATGAGGGGATACTACTAGACCTAATTCTGTTTATTTTGGTATGAGGGGATACTACTAGACCTAATTCATTTGTTAGATGGACCCCTTGCACTAATACACCCCCCTTGAACTTTTGTGGGTGACAAAATGCTATTTTTTTCTAAGCGTCTAAGTGTTATTCCATCTCCTAGTGTTTTCTAGACACGATACATGAATTTTTTTATTATTAATTTTTATTTCTCAATTATTATGGATAAATATGAGCTAAGAATATCCTCGTCCTAATTTCTGGGGATTGGATCCTTGATTTATGCCTCCATATCCCTTGATTTATGCTTACACTCTGATTTTATGGCTTTCATTGAGCAAGTGCACCCTCTTGGATTTTATCCTGACTTTTCTACCTCCTTTATTGAGAAAGTGTGCCCTCCTTTCTCTTTCTGTATTTCTTCCTTGATCTGTGCCACCACTTCCTATATTTGCCTCCACTCCACAAGTGCACCCTCTTTTGCTTTTCTATATTTTTAGCTTTAGTAACTCCCTTCATAGAAAGAGTATATCTCTCTTTCCTAATTCAAGTTCCTCTTGAAGAATTTGAATGGACCCCACTTTAATTAACCCTCTCTCATTAAAAGCAAGTAACTTCCTCAAGAATTCGAGTGGATCTCGCCCATTCGAATTTCCTTCTTTGTGGGTGAGTTTAACCCCTCTCTTGGACCCTAGTTGGCTTCAGTGGTCGAAATTCCAACTCTTTCATACTTGAGCCATGATTTATCCATTTAGGAAAATGAATTCACAAGTATTGATGCATTTTGGCTCTGAGTGCTCCGAGAGAGGGTTGAGGGTTTTCTTGACATGGTTGAAAACTAAGTGTTTGATTGCAGGTCCTCTCTTCTCTATTTCTGCTCCTCCATCCAGAAATTTAGTATGGATTATTCATGCTTCTTCTCCCCTTGTTTTGGCCCTACTAGTATAGGTTTCTTGCACAGGAATCCAGGAAATGGGTATGGTGAGTTAGGCCATCTTCCCATATGTAGTGCAGAAACCAACAGGAAAGCAAAAGGATGGGGTATTCATTGTGAACAAATCATATCGGAGGAGGATTTTGGGAAGGGACTCAAGTGCTTTCCTATGAAATTCATGGCCTCATATTGGGGGTGGACTGTCAAATTAATATTTGGCTTGACAGATCCAATGGCTGGGCGAAACGTTGCTTTGTTGATTTCAGTTGCTCTTTTTGTCAAGATAAGTAAATCTTTATGTAATAAATTCTCTATCATGATGGATTCGATCCCTAGAGGCTTTTATTTCGGATTTGTAAAGGAAATATTCATATTTGATATGTTAATCTCCTTAATATATCTTATAGGCTCAAACTAGTTAAATATTAATGGAATAACTCATCCCAATAGTAAGAAGAGACATAATTGAATTGAGTTGGAAATGACCTAGTTGAGTTGTCCTGAGTTTGCAAATTTCCTCCTAGCTTACAAAATTTTCCAAATTTAGTCTAATTGTCAAACTTAGTAGTTACAGACCAACCACTTCGAGTTCTGCACCAAAATCCTTTGGGTTCCATATAAGTCCCGGGGCCATTGCCTTGAATCCTTTGGTTTAGCCAAAGGAGTCTACCTAGGTGTGATGCACCCATAAAATGTGAAACTGTCGAAGTTGGGTGTCTCTATAAGGATGTTGTAGGATCTCCTTATTCTTTAGTAGACCCTAATATCCCTCCTTGAATAATTCATAGAGGTGTAGAGGTGTTTGAGTCTTAAATTTAAACTTCTAGCCAAAACTAGTAAATTTTGAGTTAGTGTGCCTAGACCTGGGTTTGGGTACATTACAAATAGATCTAAGCGACTCTTTTTTTAATATAATTCTTATCAGATATTTAGATCTAATAAGTTCTAATATGTCAAAGAAAATGACTAATATAAATCTGAAATAATGAGTTACTAATCATCCTCTAAATTCTTGATCTGATTGGAAGAAGAAAACGGAGTTGAAAAGTAAGATGTGCTAGCTGTAATGAATGAATGTTTTATTATGTTAATGATACATGTATAATATGATCTGAAGGATTAGGTATAATCCCTATATGTTTTTCTTATGTTGTATTAACAGTCCACAACTTGTACTCCAAGAATTGCTTAAGTTTATTGATCATTAGATTAAAGATGACACTTATGTCGACACTTGGAAATTTCTCTGTAAATTCATATCTAGAATCTTATTTACTTTTTATAGACTAAATTTTATGTACTTAGGGTGTTAATAAACAATTAATTGATGATTAGCCATTTTATCTCACTTTTGACACTTTACATAGTCTAGGTACGAAAACTAGTCATAGTGAGAAGGTTGTAGAATGCTTGTTTAGCTGTTGAATCTCAATGAATTTTTGAGTTTAAAGTTGGCTAAAATATTTCCAATCTGATAGATGAAGTTTAGATGTTAATTAGGATCTGATTATTACTTTACGTGTACCAGTTCTTCTAAGATTCTAAGTATCGCAAGGTTGCAATTTCATATTTTTTAATTCTATTAAATTCCGCTGTGCATTTAATTTATAAAGCCTCAGTTTTATTAAGCTCATAAGGCCTTGGGCCTTAGTTTAGGCCCTTGGGACATTACATTATTCCTTTAACAACTCTATTTGAGCACCATTTTGACCCTGGTGCGATAGGTGTGCTATGGAGGAACGTGGTCTGGTTAACTCGAGACGATGGTGGCTTACTCGAGATAGAGGCAGGAACGCGGTGTTGTGGAGGAGTTGGGTCAAGGCCTACCTGGGACAAAGGTGGTATGGATATTAGGGTGCACAAAAACATGGGGCATCCAAGGAAAATTAGCGTGGAAGGGGTCATACTCTGCGAGGCACTCACATGCCTAGAGTACAACACGGAATTGCGGAGGCCCGACAAACTTACTTCTATGTAGTCTTAAATGAGGCTCAACAATTTATTGGGAAGATGGAGTAGTAGATCAAGCTCAAGCAAGATCATCTGGACGCAGTTGTGAAGCAGGCATAGTGGGAGGCTTGGATCTTGGACATCTGCTCCCTGTGAACAAGGGACACCAAGAACACAAATATCGTGCTTCTTTACTAGAACATCAAGACCTTGGTGGGAAATGCGCTAATGGAACCTCTAGGTGAAGGAGTGAATTTCAAAAGAAGCATGCAAGATAATATGGATTGGAACAAAGGGAAAATCCTGACAATCAATTCCAATCTCAACCTCATTTCAACTGCAATCAAAGAGTCATCAAAATAATCAATACTTTAGCCAAGCTTACCATTGTTATGGTATTCAAACCAAAGCTTGATAAAGGTCAATCAAGTGAGCCTACTCTTGATGGAAAGGTATACATTATCTCCATCCCTTATGATGTTTAGGGAGCTAGTTTGTTATTTTTGTTATTTAGGGGCTCTGTTTAGTTTTGTTTTGCCTATCATAATGATTGTTCATTCTTGAAGAATTATTGTTTAGTTTGGTTATGTTTTCTGGACATGTCTGAATTTTGATTTTTGAAGGAAAATTGGAAACCTATGTAGGAAATAAGTCTGCTCAACGCGTTTCGGACTCAGGAGTAGAGTCCATCTTTAGGAGAAAGAATGGATTTTGATTACTTGCTAGCTTGGTCCCCCTGGAAAAGCCACCCATTAAACCTCTGTAAATATTTTGAATTTCAAAGTTAATATGATGTTAATAGCTTAAAAACATTATTTAAATATTTACTTCAAAAAATTTAATTAAATAATTTAAACTTATGTCAATAATATAATCAATGTAATATATAAATTTATATATCTATCTATATAATCTAGAGACGTAAGTTGATATTCATATATAATTATTCAAATATTAATATAAATCCATATAGTTTAATAAACTCCCCTCCACTTTTAGAATTCTATTAAAAATGAAAATGTTTTTTCAATTTATAATATATTATGATTTTTTTAATATATCAAATAAAAAAATTATTATTTATTTTATTATTATTATACTCAATGAATAACACTACTCAAGAGGAGGCCTGGAATTTCAAATTTTAAATGCCTATCAAATTAATGACGATCACAATTTTCATAGCCTATCATTTTAGGTTTTATGGAATTTCATAGAGTGTCAATTTTTTTTACCTTATATACAACTATTAGTCAATATTGGCATTTTTCTCTATCATTTTAGTTTAAACTCAAACCTAAAGTATTCAAAATTCATTCTTTACAGATTGGTATTATCTTGTCCAATGACAAAGGACAAGGTCAAAAACAAAAAAAATTAAAAGATTGAACAATCGATTGTTAACATTGTCACAATAATCCCCAATGTTTTTATTCACAAGGTGACAAATTAATTTCTAAGCTAATTACACTTTGAGTAAGTATATATATATATCCGCTTTAGTGATATCTAATCTTTTTGTCCATCCATTAAAAGAATTCGCATGGATTTGGGACCAATATTACATAGAGAGCAAACAATTAAATCCATTAGGACCTGTAGTTTGGTTCAAGAACCCAAAGGTTGCAATGTGTGTCATCTTTCCCCAAAGCTTGCAATTTGTCTCTCTTGGAGTATCTTGGCATATGGTATGATTGCTTGTCACTTTGGGTATGTGCTCTGTTTCTTTGCTGCGGATCTTGGAGACTTTTTAGTCGTCGGTCTCTATTGTTGTAACCACAATATTTTAATATAAAGTATCGATATTTTTCTTGTGTTATAAACAAATGTTTGTCATCTTTCCATGGGCATAGCAATATCTTCCATTTCAGGTTCTTGAGTGCCATGTCCTCTTCGGTCTTGAAAAATTTCATATCTCTAAAGTTGACTCAATCTCCAGGATATAGTGAAAAGCTCACAGAATCTACTTATGAACTCCAACATGGACTAATTTCTATTGAGGATATTGAGCTCAGTCAGATAGTTCAAATAACCATTTTATTTTTTCTTTCATTTTTTAATGCAAAGAGAGAGACAAATTTTACACACAGAGAGACAAATTTCTTGCCTAAAGAGAAGGGAGCCTTCCCCGGAATGCATGTTCTCCTTCATATGTAATGTACTTATTTTTAATGGGTGAATTCAACATTACAAATTAGCGACTACCTCTCACTCAACAGGTCACTATCTCCACTTCATGATCATAGTTAGACAATCTTGCAATGACCTCAAGAGAATCGAGATAATCCCCATTCACCTAGGAACATCAAAAGCAAAAAGAAATGAATACACCTTGATTTATTCGATCTGATACCTCCACTATAGTTGCCACATATAAGGAACGTGTTGGCCCAAAAACAACCCTTGACTCGTCTCTGTCACTCCCATATCAAGTGAAAAACAAAAACACGAAAAACTAAAACCCAAAAATCAAAAGAGCTTGGAGTAACTCGATTGTCACATACAACAACCGAAGCTAGGAGTAACTCACTGGATGTTGGTTGAGTGGTCCCAAGGATGGCCATGTAGTGTAGAGGGGCGAACACTATTCAACCTGCTGCAGGTCATTTAATGCGACTGCAGTGGCCTGTTGATCGTTGGATCTTAAGCTAACACTATCCATCCTGTTGTAGGCCATTTAATGTGGCTGCAGTGGGCCTGCTGATCATTGGATCTTAAGCCTGCTGCAGGCCATTTAATGCAGCTGCAGTGGGCCTGTTGATCATTGGATCTTAAATAGCAACGATCAATAGGCCCACTGCAACCGCATTAAATGGCCTACAGTAGGCTAAATAGTATTCCTCGTGTAAAGGGCAGACTGCTATAATGGTTAGGGTAGTTACTAACACTTACAACCTATAACCACAAAGAAGTATTAACATTTTTTACGAAAAATCTAACCTATCAAATTTATGTCTTGTATTTTTTCATAACCATCACTGTTGACATGTCCATTTCCCATCTACCTATCAAATACATCATGGAATGAAAAAGACATTCCACACAACGTCAAATTCCAAGCTTGCTCAAGAGTACTCATTTAAAGTTTTAATCATATATTCTAAAGGCATGTTAGATATTTAAGCACGAGTCCCATAGACAATTCACCTCATAAATATTCTCGTTAGATATTTAAGCACAAGTCCCATAGACATTTCACCTCATAAATATTCCTTAAAGGAAGTCTTTTGTCACAATCAAGGAAGGTGGGTGTCAATTAAGTTAAAAAGGAAACTATGTTAAATGTATGGTTATGTTTATGATTCATACGAATTCTTAAAGGGCATATTTTATCAACATCAAGGAAGGCTTTTCGCAAAATAAAGGAAAAATGGGTGTGAATTAAAGGACATATTTCATCAAAAATAGGGGAGGTATGTGTTAACTAAAGCCTATGCTTTTGAAGCTTAGTGGGGTTGCTTGTTAAATGTTATATTCTATTTTTACATAAAAAGATAAATATGTTTAGTATTTTTGGGATTATTTTGTAGGGTATTAATTGCAATTAACCAATTTTTCATTGTTGGATTGTGAAAACGCTTATAATTAAAATAAATATATTTTTATTTCATAAAAAGTATTATTATTATTTATCCTTTTTAGTGTTAAAAATTTGTTTCACTTTTATATTTAGATTATCTATATATATTAAATATAATGTATAATTTAATAACAAATAAGATTATAGACTTAGTTTTTAAATGAATATATTGTTGATAACATCTTAATACATCAAGTTGACCTTCAATCTAATTAAAAAAAGTGTTGGATATGATTTGATTTTCATTAATATTATTTATATTTAGATTGATTATATATATATATATATTTGTTAAGTTGTAATATTTTATTAATTGCAAAAAGTTAGAAATACATAGGGAGGTACAGTTTGTGGTGGTTTGAGAGAGTGAAGGCACCACTCCAGGAACTCAAAAGGATCATGAAGATTATGTTCAAAATTGCAAAATCCCTGCCCTGAGTAGGGAGACCAAGGTATTCTAGTAGCATAATGCTGTTTGTATAAGCCTATAAAGCAGTAATCTAGCAAACTAAGATAAAAAAGATGGAAAACACAAGGAGTAACCGGAACCTCCTTATCTAGGTGTTGTAGGTGCATTTGCATAAGGGGGAATATCTTCAAGGATTGGACAACCATAATACTCCTCCTCATCCGAGTCCTTCACTAACAGCTTGACAGGCAGAGGCGCGGTCTTCCCGAAAGCAGGAATCGTAGTCTCCTAGTCGCCTTAGACCCATTTGGACAGAACAGGGCCTGTGGTGGTGGGAATTGGGAAGGCGAACTTCATCAGCTCCTTACCTTTCAACTTGACAGTTTCCTCAACAGGCTCGCTTTCTCCTGCAGTTGTACGGATGTCTCTGTGCACACTATCTCCAATTCTGATGTCACGTTGAAGGTGTCTGCTGGGAGCATAGGACTACCAACAGAAGGTGTTCTCTAGACTCCCAAGCATGGCTTCCATGTTAGGCAGGATGGAATTCAGGGTCTAGGTAGCATGCCTCGCTATGGCCCAGTTGGTTAACATGTCCTCCATTAGCGCCCCAAGCATGTTCTTCACAAGCCAGTATGGATCAATTTGCTTTCCATGGCGTTTAGTGGAAATGCGGTTAGCCATTAAGCATGCTTCCCAATTGTCGATGAGAAGACACACAGGGATAGTAACCTCCTCCCTGTATCCCTTCTCTGTAGGCTCTGCATCTCTGGGGATGTCGCTCTTCCTTCTTTTTCCCCGCGAACCTTTTGGTCGACCCATAGAAGCAAGCTAGAAGTCTGACTAGGTGGAGGATGTCCAAGAGCGAGCGGGAGTAGCGAGCTTGTGAGTGTCTGTGAACAGCAGAAGTCAGTGAAAAACGGAAGCGGGAGGAGCCCAAGTCACAGGCCAACACAATATGGTGAACATTGCAATATCACACTAGGGCCGAGAGGTCATTCCTTTTAACAGGTTGGAGTAATGATCGGCTGTGGACCTTAAAGCCGCATGAAGGAGAGACATGGAGGTGGTGCACAGAGGCCAAAACCATCCCGGAGGAGGTGAAATCTCTAGCGTTGGCCTTAATGGGTCAGGCCTTGAAGTGCCCATTCCCTTAAAATATCTTCCGCTTCTTCACCACAAGGCCATCTTGTATGCCTAGGTGTCACAGGATCTGGTGCCTGGGTGTCCCTACCATCCTTGTCACTTGCATCCGGGGCATCGAGATCCAAGTTGACAAGAACTTGGCAATAATGGATTAGATACCTTGAGCTCATGGAGGTGAGGGCTCCTTCATGTAAGGCATAGTTACAAGTAACCCCCTCATTGGCTAGGCAATCCGCTAGAGCGTTGGCTTTTATTCTGACGTGTTGGAAGAAGACTGAGCTGACCTGGGTTAATATGGTAGCCAGTTCTTGCAGTCGTTGCGCAAGCCTCTAGCTAGGTGATATTTTTTCGACCTTGGAGCCATTTTGAAGGCGGCGAGCTAGTGAAAGAATGATCTTGGAGTCACCCTCCGCTACCAGGGGTATTAGACCTTGCCGGTGAGCACATTTGAGACCTTCGAGGAGCCCTGATAATTTCATTGCGTTGTTGGTGTCGTGGCCTAGAGCGCCCAAGTAGACCAACTTGATAGATCCCGAATCATCCTGGATGGCTCCTCCAAATCCCGCGGCCCCAAGATTACCTTTGGAGGCGCCATCGAAATTAAGTTTGAAGAAGCCTGAAGGGGGCCTGCTCCAATGCTCCGGACTTGGTGAATCAGTTGAAGGCCTGCTGAGGGAGTGGGGGATGGATCTGATGTGAAGGTTCTAGTCGATCAGCATGTCCCTCTCTAAGGTCGAGGTGGGAAAGTCAGCAGAGCCCAGTCCTTCATGGACAGAGTTTCTTGCAAATTGGTTTTGAGTGTGGCCCAAATATTCGGGATCTGTTTCTTCTTATCTTAAAAAATTCTTCTGTTTCTTTCTTTCCAAATATTCCAGACCACCAGGCTCAGGATAAGATCCCAGATTCGATTAACAATGGTGCTTTGGAAAGGAGTTTGAGACCAGTTGGCGATTGTTTGTACTATGTCTCCCCTGATTCTGTTGGTGCGTTTGTAGGTGCAAGTCACTTTGTCCCAAAGTTCGCCAATGATGTCGCATGAGTCCAAAAGATGGTCGATGGTTTCAGGATCATTGCCACACATGATGCACCACAAAGGGCCTTGGTGTTAAATTTTGAGCATTAATTCACAATACTCTAGGATCTTCACTGAGAGAATAACATATACAGTATATCAATGCATAATAATCACAATAAGCATGACAAGCATCACAAGAATCAAAAGCATGAGAGACAAGAGACACAAAGTTTCGGTGGGGAAAACCCTAAGGTGAAAAACCCCACAACTTCCTCAAAGATAGAGAGAGCAATGGCTCAACCAAAGTACAACCAAAATACATTGAGATAGTCTCCTAGTAGCAGATGATCCTCCTCCTCACTAGTGCACCACTTTCTGAGTGAGAGAGATGTGACTTTCCGAATGAGTAAAATAGAGATCTCCGATCTCTATTTATACTAACCTTTTTGCCCAGTGACCTTATGGGGCCGACTTGTCTAGCTAGGTACATCCACAATATAATATATATATTTCAGGGCCGACCCCACACATGGTGGTCTAATAACCCATCGGCAAGTACACACACTTGCGACACTTGTCAATCCACATGACGATACTTCCTTATAGAGGAATAACACATCTCTAATAAGGGCACAATAAATATATATAAAATACATAGATGAAATACATTCCGAAGTTACATATACATCAACACTTGGAAGCCCCTTCTCTGAAGATTGTCGCAAGTGAGAATACGCCTATGGGCCAGGAGCCGAAGGAATGAAGAGACTTTAGGCCAAAATTGTGATTCCTAAATTTTTTTCCAGAGAGGATTAGGCTGGTCTTCAGATCTTCCAGTGAGAAGAGAGCAGGCCTCTTTAGTTCTGAAAGTCCCTGTTGGGAGGTGTCCCCATCTTAGAATGTCATGGCCTTGGATGACTCTTAGATGTCTGGTTTGAAGATCTTGCCAAACTTGCTCAGTTCTTTCATTAGGAACATGGGGAGTCCAAAGGTGGGGTGGTGTCAACATACGAACCTCTCTGGAGTCGGAAGGAGTCCAATAGTCCTAAACAATCAAGTGTTTGTTGTGTTGACATTGCACCTGGAGTTCTGGTGGAATGATTTTACTATGGAGGCTTGATAATTGTTGCCATGAGTCAAACCAAAAGTTTTCATGTTGTCCGTATCTGACTTCCCAGAAACTGTGTTGCTGAATTAAGGCTCTTGGACAATTGGATGCCCGCTAAATTAATGAGCCTAGGGGATCATGGTCATATCCAATGCACTGCCGAGGAAGCCAATATGGTGCATATTTGCGATTTCAGAGTTGGCTCCAGGGCGAGACAGTGTTAGTGACCCATTTCCACCAGATTTTGGCTGAGAGGACTTGATTATTTATTTCCAGATCCCAAATCCCAAGACCCCCTTTTCTTTTGGGTGTGTAGACAGTATGCCATTTGATGAGGGACCATTTGTGGTTGTTGTGGTCCTCCCCTTAAAGAAAGGACTTTTGAAATTTTCACATCATTTTGAGGACCCAATTGGGGGCGGTAAGGGTTGAGAAGAGATAGAGAGGCATGGACTGAAGGACAACTTTAAGGAGCACGATTCTGTTGGGCAGGTTTAGGGAACGGAAGGTCCATGAGGATATTTTGGTTTCCAGTTTGTCAAGGAGTTCTTTCCAAGAGGAGTGCTTGATGGCTGAATCGAAGAGAGGTGCACCTAGGTATTTGGATTGGAGGGAGGAGACTAAATACCCTAGGATGCGCAAAATATTTCTCTGGGTGATGGGGTCTGTATGAAAGAAGAAGATCTGAGATTTTTCCAGATTAATAGGGGTGCCCGAGGCTTTTGAGTAGTTCTGTAGAGTGCGCTTAAGAGTAAGGGCTTCCTAAACTGAGGGGTGCCCAAAAAGTAGATTGTCATCCACAAATTGATGATAGGCTGTGGGAGGGCACCCATGAAGGGATATTCCTCTGAGAGCATCAACTAAAATCTATGCCAATTAGAGGAAATTTCAATTTAAAATGG
The DNA here is from genome assembly GCA_027924585.1 of Larix kaempferi. Classification (NCBI taxonomy): domain Eukaryota; kingdom Viridiplantae; phylum Streptophyta; class Pinopsida; order Pinales; family Pinaceae; genus Larix; species Larix kaempferi. Next base: position 26,117,117 of record BSBM01000186.1, on the reverse strand, counting down.
GCCTTCCAAAAATAATACAAATTCCATGTCATCATGTATTAATCAATCAAAATGCTTTAAAATTCAAAAAGGGAGCACCTAAAAAATTGGAGGGAAAAAATAAAAACTATTTTTTTTGGATCGTATTTTCAACTTATCTCCTTGTAGGTTTACTCAAATTTCAAGCGCGAGGACTCGTTGGATGCATAATTAATTATGCATCCAACGAGTACCCATGTTGCATACTTTTAACAACATCCACACAATGAAAAATTGAACATACATTAAAACGTGTTTTCTTTGACTAGAAAGATGTTTTTTTAATGTATTTTCAATTTTTCATGGTGTGGATGTTGTTAAAAGTATGCAATATGGGTACTCATTGGATGCATAATGAACATAATTTCATTATGTATCCAACGAGTCCTCCCGCTTGAAATTTGAGTAAACCTACAAGGAGATAAGTTGAAAATACGATCCAAAAAAGTAGCTTTTTTACTCTCTCTCTACTATTATTTTATTATTTTCCTTAGGAGGCCCATTTTTTTCCCTAGCTTAAGCATTATGCCAAGCCCTTCAGCCATTAGGATGAAGATGAATGGGGAAAGTGGATGTCCTTGACGGATTCCCCTAGAAGGGGTGAGAGTGGCGGAGGGATACCCATTGACAAGGATGGAGAAGAAATCAGAGGAAGTGAGGGACATGACCTAGTTAGTCCATTCTTGGCAAAACCTGAAAGCAAGGAGCATTTTTCAATGAAGTCCCAACTAAATTTGTCAAAAGCTTTAGAAAGGTCTAGTTTGACCAGCATCCCAGGTGTCTTGGTTGTTTTCAGAGAATGAATCACTTCACGCACGAGGATGATCCCATCTAGGATTTGGTGGCCTTCCACATACCTAGTTTGTTCTGAAGAAATGAGAAGCGGAAGGAACACTTTGAGGCGATTGGTGTAATACCCCATTTTGACCCTTAGGATATGTTAAATTTTAATGTAAATGTTGTATACATGTGATGTATGTTTTCCTAGCGTGGAGCTCAAGGCCAAGGCCCTGCTAGTGGAAGCTCGAATTTTATTTAAAGGCAAGTATTAGACATTATGTTGCCCATGTGCTATTTAGCCATGGAACATTGTAAAAATGATGTAAATAAACATCATGCAATAAAATACCAAAACTGACTATGGAGGCAACGAATGAGAAGGAGCCATGTGTATCCACTAGGGAGTGGTGAGGGGGCTGTGGGATTGAACCATAGGCTGCCATATGTCACCTTGAGAACCCATTTGACTTACCTTGCTGAAATTTATTTCTGTTGTAAGGAAGTAGTTGAGGAATTCAATCCATGGCTTCAATGGAGCATTGGCAGCCCAAAAATTCGTATGGCAGAGTATGGGCTCTGTTTTCTTGTACCACAAACCACTCTACCTCATGGGAGTTGCTTCTTCCTCATCCCCATTCCATTGTGGAAGTCACCAGCATCATTTTCCATCCAAAAACGAATTGCCAGCAGGAAGAAAAACCATAAATTGCAACTTTGAAAGAACCCACGTTTTGAAGAGCCATAAACGCCAAGAATTGGTATTTGATAGTAAAATCCAATGGGGGATCCATATGTATGAAACTTGGGGCGAATTTGGGAGCATTAGCTACCCTGAAATCCATTGGAAAACCCAGTTTTTATAGCCCAAAAATCCAGTGACGGGATTGGGTTATTTGTTGACAGAAATGGGAGAAAATCCAAATGTGGATGTTTGAATAGAGGATTGGATTGCTTGAGTTTAGCTTGAGATGTCCATAGCTCTGTGGTTGAGCTCACTGGCTTAGCATCCTCATCCTTTTCCTTTTGTATGCTTGACAAACCCAACTATGTGTTGGATTAGCATGACCGTTTGAGTGAACCCATGGCTGTGAGTGAGCCTGTTTAGTTCCTCCTTAATGGATACACAGCCTAGCTCAGGGGTGATCTCTCAGCTGAAAGAATACTGGCTGGACATAGATCTATGGTTGGGTGGAACGTTTCTCTCACGTAGCCAGTTGTTTGGACATTTGCATTTCAAGATAAGTATTCTCTGTGGATTAATTTATTTGCATTATGTGTTCAACAATGTGTTAATCTTGTATGTTAAATTACTCATGTTACTTGGATGAAATGATTATCTTAAGTTAGTTGGCATGATGCCTGTGCATAGCATGAGAATGGGATGGATTATTGTATGACCGTTTCATCATTCTGCCTGGAAGAAATAGACTGATGCATCTCCTTCTGCTTGTATGTTATTATGGTTATTCCGCTGTGATTATTAAATGAGTTGTGTTAATTCTATATTCTGTAATGTCTTAATTAATGACTGTTTTTTATATGCTGAATGTATGATGAAACTATGTGCATCTATAGTGTTTAATTCCGCTGTGCTTGTTGAGTATGAATATGAATGCACAAGTTTTATTTAACCATGCATTTCTTAAGAGGAAATTGAATGGGGATGAGATTGCCAATAAGCCCGGTAAGTTTGGTTCACGTTTTCTTCCCTTGCATTGGATTGATGGAAGGGGACGTGACAGAGTGGTATCAGAGCCCAGCTTGCAGCACTGGGGCTGCTTGGGCCAGACTTCGAATTTACAGGCATGTAACAGGACATTTTAACACAGTATTGGGAAGTTGGGGGTGGAATTTGGATTGGGGAAAATGATAGGGCCAGACTTCTCAGATGAGGAAGAATATTACACAGGTGCATAGATCTCTCCAAGAGCTTTCCAACGGTACCAGACTCGCCTCATTTGGCCAAGGGACGAAGGAGATACGGACCCCGCAAGTTGCAGGAAAACACAGGTGTTTTCGCAGTTTCGGGATGTCGGGATGTGGGTTACGGGATGGTTACATCCCCGTGACTGCAGCTTGACCCCCCCAAACCCGCAATGTTGGATTATGGGATGCGGGATGTGGGTTGCGGGATGGTTACATCCCTATGACCGTAGCTTGACCCCCCCGAACCTGCAATGTCGGATTGCGGGATGCGGGTTGCGGGATGGTTACATCCCCGTGACCGCAGCTTGACCCCCCCTGAATCCGCAATGTCGGATTGCGGGATGCGAGTTGCGAGATGGTTACATCCCCGTGATCGCAGCTTGACCCCCCCGAACCCGCAATGTCAGATTGCGGGATGCGGGATGGGGGTTGCGGGATGGTTACATCCCTGTGACCGCAGCTTGACCCCCCCTGAACCCGCAATGTCAGGATGTGGGATGCGGGTTGTGGGATGGTTACATCCCCGTGACCGCAGCTTAACCCTCCCCGAACCCGCAATGTCGGATTACGGGATGCAAGATGCGGGTTACGGGATCGTTACATCCCCGTGACAGCAGCTTGACCCTCCCTGAACCCGCAATGTCGGATTGCAGGACGCGGGATGCGAGTTGCGGGATGGTTACATCCCCGTGACCGCAACTTGACCCTCCCCGAACCCGCAATGTCGGATTGCGGGTTCGAGGAGGGTCAAGCTGCGGTCACGGGGATGTGGGATGTGGGTTGTGGCCTGTGTGAGAGCCCGAAATTTGAATTTTGGATAGCAGGAGCATGCAAGGTCAGAATTGGATGAGGTCAGTGGAATTTTGAGGCCATTGATGAAGGCCATAAACGAACTAGTGAAGATCTCAATCCCATTATGCTCCAATTGGGCATAAATTTGAGATTAATGGCTTTCACGAATCGGTGTCCTAACTCTTGACAGAAGGTCAGATTGGGATGAAATTGATATGGGGCAGTCATGGAGCAGGAACGGTGTTACATTTGGAGTTTTGGAGCCAAACTCCAAAGGATGTGGAGTCGGGGTGTGCAAGAAGGCCAAAAAGCACTATTCCGGGCCACATTTTGAGAATTTTGAAAAGCTTGCAGTGATTGAAAGTGACCCTATAATTCGGAATCAAGAAAACGACTAAAATCGGCATTTCATATTCGCAGTAAACCAGACATATTCCGTTAGACAAATATTTCCCAAAAATGCACCGTTTGTGAAATAGCCATTTTTGGCCCAAAATTTGGAATTTTGGAAAATGTGAAAAGTGGAAAGTAGTCAAACCCATAATTTTATAGAAGATGAATGGTGCATCAGAGTAGAGATCCGTGAGTTACTGAGAGTTCCTTGTTATATGGGCTAACTTCGCCCGATAGAAATTTTTTCGTGATTCTTCATAGATTTTCTTCCATAGGTGGTTGAAGTTGGCATTCGGGACCAAAATACAACTGTGAAAGTATGCAGAATTGTGGTGAAAGTTGTCATTTTCGAAATAACGCAGTTTTCACACCCGATGTCGGAATGGGGCATGGGGATAGGCATTGGAAATCATATCCAGCAGGGAACAGTGGTGCATAATCAGAATTTGAAGGAAGTTATCAGACATCATAGATAATTGGAGCAGAAAAATGCCAGTGGTTGTTTGGCAAAATTGTTGTCAATATGGGCAAATTTTAGAATTGCATGCCTGTAAGTAGCATGCCATGAAATCGAACCAACTACGATGTGAAAGAGGAAGTTCATGCAAAGATGAGGGATCGGAAAGGGAGAATTCCTTAACCCCTGTCTTGCTAACTGCATTTATATTTTATAAGCTTTATGTGCATAAAACTATGGCATGAGAATGTTGAAAATGCAAGAGATTAGATGAGTGGCATGAATATGCATTGATTGACATATTAATCAACATTGCACAGTGCATGAGTATATGTTTTGCATGCATATGACATTACATATTGGTAAAAGTAGTGAGACTTTACATATGCAGTGAACCACTAATGGTAAATATTGTGGTTGATAATCACTATTGGTGATTGGTTTTGATTGTAGGACCAAAGACAACAGAAGCATGGCTAAATATGTTGAGGATGTCGTTGCATGAAGCCAACAACCTTATGAGGAAAATGTTAGGGCAACAAATCCATGATCAAGAGGTTGGTGGGAGAATGCTGCAATCTGCTGTAAGAAACCAACAAATCGGGTAACATCAAGGTGTAAATGAGAGCCATGCAGGTAATGGTTTACTTATGATGATTGCATAAGTGCTAAAGGGGATTGGGTAAGAATCCATTGAACCATATTCGGTAATCATAAAATGGTATACATTTAGAATTGAAATGCATTCATGTGAACGCCATACTGCCATAGTGTGGTGGAGCATGAAGTGGTGAGGGAAAGAGGCCTCATACCATGTGGCTGCTTGAAAATTTAGGATTGCATTCATATAAAATACATCATGCCATGTGTATGTTGGTTATGCGATTAATAACCAAAGCAAGTGAGGACTGGTGGTCCTGATTATGGTAATGCATGTTATATGAGATAGTCATGATTAAGTTATAATATGCTTGAATGCATAAGTACGCAGGAAACAATGCAAGGTGACATGGAGTGGATGTACATTAAGAGATTTTATAAATCTTGTAGTTAAGCATTGAGTGAATGCATATGAAAAACTTGAGTAAATGTTGTGAATATGCATGCATGTGGGTAACTACACTTGAAGGGATATATTGTGTGCATGCATGATTGTGATATATGTATATGTCTCATTATAATTGAGCAATAGATGAAATGATGAATTAAGGATAATTCTGAGATCATTTCATGAGCTGCTATGAATGCAGGAGAAGAATTGCATGAAGGTAGTCATGATTGATAGGCTTCCAGAGTGCTCTGTGAGAAGGATAGAGCTGTATAAATGATATGGCTATGTATTAATGAGCATTTAAAAGCTTTAAGTTAATTGCATAAATGATGCGACCGTACCTTGCAATTTTAGTATGATAATGATTTACGTGAAGTAAATGAGTTTGTTATATTGATATGTTAACAGCTGGAAGTGTTTGAATTATGGAATGTTATAATTCTGGAAATGCTTCAGTGATTGTTGCAGCAATGAAATATTATATGCATGGAGACTTACAAAGTGTTGGCTGATTGAAGTTTCAGATTTCAGGTAGATTGTTTTAGGCATGGCAATGTGGGTAAGTCCGTGATGAAGGCTGGAGTCTATCATGTGCAAAAGCCAAAGGTTATGAGAAGATTCTCATGGGTGTGAAATTTAACTTATGCATGAAACAAATATGAAATTATTCTCATTTAAATTTATGAGAATAATATCATGGTTGCAAATCTAATTTCGATAGGGAGCAGATTTGAAAATTCTATTTAGAGCTTATGAGAAGGAATCTCATGGTTGAGGAATCTAAGCTCTGTTAGAAAGAAGAATTGTAAATCTCAGATTTGTAAACTTTCAGATTTGAAATTTTGCTTACAACTACTAATGACTGTTTGGCTTATGTAAAATTGTGTCAGGAGGACATGTTGTAGGTGGATGTCCATGTATGGCCACAAACATAAATCCATAATGGACAGAATGGTGCCATTTACAAGGGCCAAGCAATATGAGGATAGCCTCATGGCTAAGAAAATCAATTTCTGTAGTAGATAGAGTTGCAAATTCATATTGAATTTAATTATTAGTGCTATTGATCAGTTATGAAACAATCAGGTTTGAATTGCATTGTTAAATGTTGCTAACTGTTTGGCTATTTGATAAGTGTGCCAGGAAGACACATTGCAGTAAGACCAAGACAGAGGGCCTGCAGAAGCCAAACTTCATGGGAGGGATTCCATGAATTGGAAATGGGTTTCGGGTGGAATGCCATTAGACATTATTAATGTCTCATCTGCATTGCATGATTGGTAAACAATATGAGTGAGATGATAAAGATTATGATAGTAAGACATATGAGAAGTAGGTAACATAAAAAAGAGTTGGGATGGCAAACCGAGCGACTGTTAACTCAAAGAAGGAGCCCCCATTCCTCATTAGTAAAGAGAAATTACATCTGCAAAATGGATAAGTGTTCTGCAAACCTTGACTGATATATATATATATGTACCTATATGTATGCAAGTATAATTGTTAGAATTACTAGCAGAACGTATTCTATTTATGTACATTATTCAGTCTGCTTGAAGTATGATTAGGACTTGCACAGTTCCCATCAGTGAGGAGTGCACGCCTTTCTATTGATGAGTTATGTTAGGGATGCCAATATTGATTACACCCTAAGGGAATGGACGCATTCCTGGTGTTTCAATACTTGATAGTGAATGCTATGGTTATGGTTACAATTTTAGAATAACAATGCTGACAAGTTTGCCTATACTACTTGTGTTGTCAAGCTTAAACAGATGCAATTTGGTGCTACACACTAAAGAGGCAAAGTAAAAGGTTGTTGTGAGGGGTTGTGGTGGAAGAGTTAATGTGTATGAAACGATGTTGTGGAGGTTGTGAGAATTTTGATGAAGGGTTGTGAAGGTGTTGATGAGAGGGCTGTTATATGCCTATGGCTCCATAGTAGAGCCTTGACCTAGAAATGGTTGTAGTGAAGTGTCCTTCCAAGTCGGCGTGAAGGTGTACCGGTTGGACAGTAATTATTTGATGTTTTGGAGCAGCCTGCGTGCTGGCCAAACATCCCAGTCCGCAGGAGGATCCCAAGGCTTATAAAGTAAAAGTAGGACCCTGTGGACCAGATAGGAAATGCACATAGATAAGTATTCAATTTCATTTATTTCTTGTTTGGAATAATGAAGATTTCAAGTATAAGCCTTGTAACAGTTAAGCTGATACACTATTGTTTCTTTGTTGGAAACATTGGCCATTACAGGAAGCAAGGACCCTGAAAGAACTATAAATTGCTTGGTAAATTCAGAGAGTGACTAGTTGGGCATTAATTATTGGTGTTGTGGAGCAACCTGCGTGCTAGCCAAACATACAAGATTATTTGATGTTGTGGAGCAGCCTGCGTGTTGGCCAAACATACAAGATTATTTGATGATTTGGAGTAGCCTGCGTGTTGGCCAAACATACAAGATTGTTTGATGTTGTGGAGCAGCCTGCGTGCTGGCCAAACATACAAGATTATTTGATGCTGAGGGGCAACCTACGCGCTGGCCAAACATCCAAGTCCATAGGCGATTCCAAGGCTTGTAAAGCAAAGAAGGACCCTATGGAATAAAATGAAGACATCCAATGCAGATAAGTATTTGGTTACCTTGTAATTTCTTGCTTATGAATATACATGTGTATATGATTTGGTTATGATTTCCTGTGAAAATAAACTAAACATGTGAATTAATTCAATGTTTGAATGTAGGTATTGCTGGAAGCAATGACTATGAAAGAATCTTAAGGATGCGTGTGGACATGTGACTATCCTAAAAGGGCTCGGCTTGCGCATAAATGAATGATGGTGCTATTGGACTTGTAGGGGTCCTAGAAGCCAAGGGAGTTGTAGACAAACCATGTGGAGGGACTCCATGGTTGAGAGGTCTGAAATAGACCATAGACACTAAGTGTCATAGCCAAGAAGGGCTGGTCAAGCATTCACATGGAAGTGAAAGAGGCTGGGAGCATGAAAAACCACAGTGGTGGTGTGGATTCCAGAATGGAACAAGACGAAGAGGAGAAAACTCTTACTGCTCTCTCTTTCCTTTTTATTGATGCATGCATAAAAACAGAAAATTTTGAATGCGTGTATGGCTGAAAGTAGAGTGTGTTTATTTGCTTGAAATAAATTGTGAATGCTGAAGTAGTTAATTCCTTGTGAAAGAATGGACATGAATGAGCTCATATTCCTGTTGGGAAAGAATGAAAAGTATGAAAGTCTCATGGGCAAGGCATGGGATTTCATATCAATTGGAAAGCTAATTGACTGAGTTATTTTAATGTTCTATTATGCTTGGCCTAACAGAAATTATAATGATGAATTTCACAGGTGAAAAAGTGAAACTAGTTTGTGGCAGCTGTTGCAAAGCAAGTGTTGCTTGTAAGTACAGTGAGAACCAGTTGCGCACAAAGATCATGGCAGCAGACCATAGGCTGTTGGAATTGGCTGAAAGTCTTCTTCAAACAATTTACAAGACCTAAGAAAATCTTGGAGAGATGCTCAAGATACAGAAGAGGCAGAATGAGATGAACCACAAGGTTTTGCAGAACTTTATTGGTCTGCAAAGAGAGGTAAAAAACATTATGAGAGCAATTAGTAAGGGAAAAGAAAGTGGATCAAGGATGAGGCATTCGTCCAATCGGTCCATTAAGAAACGTTCCAGGCATGAAGACTCAAAGTAAATTGAGCAGGTAAAGATGAAGCAGCCAGTGAAATGTTGGATATGTGGAGGACATCATTGCCTCCGCAACTACCCAACAAGGGAACCTCAAGAGGGTAGTAGCCATAAAGTTTCCAGACTTGTGGATGAGCTGAAAGACCAGAACCAGTAGGAGAAGTTCGTGGAAGTCAAGGGACCTGGTCCTGAAAGTTCAAAGTAAAGGATAAAATGCAGGGCAGACCTGCAAAGTTTTTGAAATTTTGGACATGTATAAATTGTATATGTATTCCTAAGTCTTGGAACATCGAGGACGGTGTTATTCTAAGGGGGAGGGGATTGTAATACCCCATTTTGACCATTAGGATATGTTAACTTTCAATGTAAAGGTTGTATACATGTGATGTATGTTTTCCTAGCGTGGAGCTCAAGGCCAAGGCCCCGCTAGTGGAAGCTCGAATTTTATTTAAAGGCAAGTATTAGACATTATGTTGCCCATGTGCTATTTAGCCATGGAACATTGTAAAAATGATGTAAATAAACATCATGCAATAAAATATCAAAATTGGCTATAAAGGCAACGAATGAGAAGGGGCCATGTGTATCCACTAGGGAGTGGTGAGGGGGCTGTGGGATTGAACCATAGGCTGCCATATGTCACCTTGAGAACCCATTTGACTTACTTTGCTGACATTTATTTATGTTGTAAGAAAGTGGTTGAGGAATTCAGTCCATGGCTTTAATGGAGCATGGACAGCCCAAAAATTCGTATGGCAGAGTATGGGCTCTGTTTTCTTATACCACAAGCCACTCTACCTCATGGGAGTTGCTTCTTCCTCATCCCCATTCCATTGTGGAAGTCACGAACATCATTTTCCATCTAAAAACGAATTACCAGCAGGAAGAAAAACCAAAAATCACAACTTTGAAAGAACCCACGTTTTGAAGAGCCATAAACGCCCATAATTGGTATTTGATAGTAAAATCCAATGGGGGATCCATAAGTATGAACCTTGGGGCGAATTTGAGAGCATTAGCTACCCTGAAATCCATTGGAAAACCCAGTTTTTGAAGCCCAGAAATCCAGTGACGGGATTGAGTTATTTGTTGACAGAAATGGGAGAAAATCTAAATGTGGATGTTTGAACAGAGGATTGGATTGCTTGAGTTTAGCTTGAGATGTCCGTAGCTCTGTGGTTGAGCTCACTGGCTAAGCATCCTCATCCTTTTCCTTTTGTATGCTTGACAAACCCAACTATGTGTTGGATTAGCATGACCGTTTGAGTGAACCCATGGCTGTGAGTGAGCCTGTCTAGTTCCTCCTTAGTGGATACACAGCTCAGCTCGGGGGTGATCTCTCAGCTGAAAGAATATAGGCTAGACAGAGATCTATGGTTGGGTGGAATGTTGCTCTCACGTAGCCAGTTGTTTGGACATTTGCATTTCAAGATAAGTATTCTCTGTGGATTAATTTATTTGTATTATGTGTTCAACAATGTGTTAATCTTGTATGTTAAATTACTCATGTTACTTGGATGAAATAATTATCTTAAGTTAGTTGGCATGATGCTTGTGCATTGCATGAGAATGGGATGGATATTTGTATGACCGTTTCATCATTCTACCTGGAAGAAATAGGCTGATGCATCTCCTTATGCTTGTGTGTTATTATGGTTATTCCGCTGTGTTTATTAAATGAGTTGTGTTAATTCTATATTTTGTAATGTCTTAATTAATGATTGTTGTTTATATGCTGAATGCATGATGAAACTATGTGCATCTATAGTGTTTAATTCTGCTGTGCTTGTTGAGTATGGATATGAATGTACAAGTTTTATTTAACCATGCATTTCTTAAGAGGAAATTGAATGGGGTTGAGATTGCCAATAAGCCCGGTAAGTTTGGTTCACGTTTTCTTCCCTTGCATTGGATTGATGGAAGGGGACGTGACAATTGGCCACAACCTTGGTAATGATTTTGTAAATGACATTACGAAGGGATATAGGCATGAACTTACCCGAGATGGTGGCACCAATTTCCTTGGGGATTAGGGTGAGGAAGGTGGCGTTCAGCGTAGGGAGGACCCATTTCTTTGTCCTAGATTCTTCAACAACCTCTAAAATTTCTTGCTTTAAGAGGTCCCAACAGTGATGGAAGACGTTTATGGTGAATCCATCAGGTCTTGGAGCTTTGACTTCCGCCATCTGGTTGAATGCTGCCTTCACTTCAGTCATAGAGATTTCCTTCATGAGAGTGGAATTATGATCAACTGTGAGAATGGTAGGGATGTGGTTGGTCACCTGGCTGATTTCCTGAGTTCTATCTTGATTCTCTTCAGTGAGCAGGTTCTGAAAATAATTTATTATCTCTTGTTCAATTTCTTCTTGGTTGCGGATGTTGACTCCTTTTGTTGATTTGATGGTTGCAATCATGTTGTTCATTCTATGCCGAATAGTAGTGCGGTGAAAGATGGTGGTATTTCTCTCTCCCTCCTTTAGCCAGTTGATTCTAGATTTCTGCCTCCATATGATTTCCTCTTGCTCACGGCGCACATCAAGTTGTTTTAGAGTTTTTTTTTTTGTTTGATATCATCTGAGTGTCCTTGCTCCATGATAGCTTTTTGAATGCTTTCTAGATCTTTTTCCATTTCACTCTTCACGGTGAAGATGTTTCCAAAGATGGTGCGGTTCCAGGTTCACAGCTTGGATCGGAGCAACTTGAGTTTCTGGTGTAAGATGGCCATTTTAGAGCAACCTTCCACCTTCATGTTGATCCACCAATTGAGAACAATGTCCTGAAAAGAGGGGTGAGTCAACCATAATTTTTCAAAGCGAAAGGGGTGGAAATATTTGTTACCCGAGTGCTTCCAATTGAGGGAGATTGTCCAGTGATCCGAGCCAACAGAGGGAAGAACCGTGATAATGAGCAGACCTCCCATGTCCACAGCTTTTTCCAAGATGATGAGGCAATCCAGACGAGAGGCAATTTGCTGAGCCCCTCCCTTGCAGTTGTTCCAAGTTAGGAAGCCTTCAGAAGGTAGTGGATCAATGAGCCTGCAATTGTCGATGCACGTTTTGAAAAGGGTGTCTTCAGGGGACATGATTCGACGACCCCCCTTTTTTTCTTGGAGGGAGGTGATCATGTTAAAGTCCCCTCCAAGGATGAGCAAGGAGTCAGGATGTTGAGAGGAGAACCAAGAGATATGGTCAAGGATCTTCAGTTTAAGGGTTGTGGTTTGAGGCCCATAGACATTCATAAGCAGACCTGTGATATCAGTGCCTCAAATATCAAAGGATGCAGACATCGAATGGGCCGTAGAGGAAAATTTGTTCAAGGTTACCAGAGAAGGATTCTGGGCCATTTCTATCACCATAGCTTGACATCCTTTCCAGAGTTTGAACATAAGAGTTCACTGGTGCAATTGGTTTCCTGCATGAAGATAACAATGGGCAAGTCTTGCAGAATCTTCTGTTTTAACATACGAGGCTTTGTAGGCCCATTGAGCCCTCTCACATTCCAAGAGATTAATTGCATTGGGAACCTGGGTAAACAGTGGGAAATAACTCCGTTAGCTCGGCATATTTCCCTAACTCCACCAGTCAGGTTCCCAACTAAATGATCCTTTGTAGATAAATTTTTCTTCCACGCTTCTTGTTATCCCGTTGAATTTTTTGCTTTTCTTTTTTAGGGAGATTATGAACCCCCAGTTTAAAGTGCTTTACCTTGTTCATGGATTCCGTCAGCAGCTGGATTTTCTTGGTTGGGATGGAGTTAAAGGATTTCCTTGTGCATGCATATTCCATGCCTAAAATGTCTAGTTCTCCAAACTCTAGTTCTATCATTTCTTCGTCCATGAGTATTTCCGGTCCTAGTGTGTCCGTTTGCTTTGGCGAGGCTTTCATAGATGTCCCTTGCTCCTCCATCGTTGTTCCTTTATTGGGCATGGTCCTATCCTTGTGGCTTTCAGGCATCTCAAGGGTTGTGTTTTGATGTTGATCAGTGGTCGTCCTATTGATCTCTAGGTCCTCCATGTTTTTTTGCTCCGTTTCTGGGTTTTTTGGTTGTCCGTCGAGAGCTGTGAAGCTGTTGCTGGTAGTTGGTTCATTTTATTTCTTTTCCTCCATCGACGCTTTACAATGATGCTACCTTTTCTTTCCGGACTTCTAGAAACCATCCTCGTCCTTTTTTTCTACTGGTGGCTTTCTTTTGTTGAGATGTAAGTCTCTGTACAGATGCCCATGTTCATGACATTTTCTGCAACTAAATGGGGCATGCTCATAATCCAGCGATTGTATCCATTCAGAGTCTTCGTGGTTGAGGCTGATCGAGTCTGGCAGAGATTTGGCTATGTGCATGTAAACGCAGATCCGAGCGTACGAAGTGTACTTACTGTTTCTTGTCTGCTCTCCTGCCCTGACATAGGTTCCAAGAGTGTTTCTGATGTACTTGAGAGTATCCTCATCCCAGTATTCTTGAGGTGAGGAGTACATGCAGATCCATATAGGGGCCCAGGTGAAGTCTTCTATGTTAGGGTTGAATCTCTTCGTCCAATGCCAGAGGTATAAACCAGCTGAGTTGAATAAATAGGGGCCTCCATCCTCGACTCGTTCTTTGTCCTCAAGCCTGTGGAAGATGATGGTGAAGAACCCTTTGGATCCCAGCTGTAGGTCGAAATGAGATTTGGGTTTCCATTTGGCCATTATCCATCCTCGTAGGGCTTGCTCAGTTGGCCAGAAACCGATGAACTTTCCTACCAGGGCATGGTCTTTCATTTTCTAAGCTCTTGCGTTGATGGACTTCACCGGAAGAGTGAGACGTGGTATTTCTGTATCCTTTACAATGCATGTGGTTGTTCCCGTGGCTGGACTGGAGGTTGAGATTGTGTTCTGAGTTTTTAGGGTTTTAGGGTGAGTCAGTGGTACCTCGACTGACCCGATTTGTACAGAGGCGACGGGATCAAGAGAAGAGGGGGTCGTGCAGGAGGGGCCACCAACTCCTCTTGCTAGAGCTTTCATTGGCTCTGCCAATGGTATAGGGGTTGAAGGGAGCATAGATTTTTGACAGGGTGATGCCAATGAGAGATCGTCAAAACCCTAGGTGTAGCATGCGTGCCGACAAAACTTTGCAGAGCTCCTTTTCAGTAAAAACCAATAACAGATTATCTATATATATTAGATATAATAAAAATAATGTATAATTTAATAACAAATAACATTATAGGTTTAGTTTTTAAATAAATATACGATTGATAACATCTTAATAAATCAAATTTATGTTAAATCTAATTAAAAAAAGCGCTAGATATTATTTGATTTTTATTAATATTATTTTAAAAACATTGAATTAATAAAGTGAAACCATCTTTTCATAATTTAATTTTTTATTTGAATAGGAGTTGTCTAAAAATTCGACGATTTGGCTTGGATAGAGGCTTTTCACAAGAATCCAAGATTTTTTATTTTGCAAAATCTGAATTTAACTGTGTTTTAATGGCGATTTTGATGGTAGAAATGGATTCAACACCATAAAAACACTCAGGGCACCCAAAATTTCAGAGTTTAAGAGTTGTAACTAGATTTTTGAAAAATTTCTATCAATTTTTTTCAAAATAATACCTAAAAAAATCAGATTTTTCCATTTGAAATCGTAAAAGTTTTAGAATAAGCGATTTAAATATGCTTTATGCAAAACAATCAAATAATTTCTCATGTTATTTGACTTTATATAGAATGTTATTTGACCCTATATAAAATGTTAATTGACGTTATATCGAATTGACATCAATATGAGTTACATTTTTATAAAATCTTTAAAAAATAAGAATCGTAAATTTGAAAAGCTACTGGAATTCACAAGTCATTAATATGACTGATACTAATACTATTTGTTAGTGGGGAACCATTTCAAGGCGTCCATGATTAATGCAACGAATAAAGGAGTAGAACTTTCAAAGCTAACTTAAACCTTGACTGGAGGATAAGATCAAGACAATACCGGCTAACATAAAATATTTTTTTACCCAGTTCTTTTCGAAGGAAAGCTGTGAACCATAACAAAGTTTTTTTAAATAATATCCACAAAAGTTTTTTTAAATAATATCCACCAAAGGAAGATTTAATTGATTTAAAAATAATTTATTAAAAAAATTTAATTGATTTAAAAATAATTTATTAAAAAATGATTTTATGGGTCATTAGTTTTGATTCTTATCATAATGTATTTTGATGATTATTATTGTAGAATATTTCTCAAAAATGATTTTATGGGTCATTAGTTTTGATTCTTATCATAATGTATTTTGATGATTATTATTGTAGAATATTTCTCCGTGTGCGGGGCTTGCCCGGTGTAAGAACTCGTCCACTATAGCATGAGCTCTTGTTCTTATCATTTTTCTATTAATATCATCATGAGCTCTTTTTCTCATCATTTTTCTATTAATATCATGGAGATATTTGGAGTTTTGTGCATGTTTGTCATGCCTTTGCTATAGGATGATTTCCTATTATCATTTGCAATTATAATAAATGTTATGCTCATGTGTTTTTTCAATAGTTTTTTTTCATCGAAAAATATAACTTAGTATTAATACCGTGAAATAGTAAATAGTCCAAATTACATCAAAGAGACAGGGAAAACTGATCCCAGCATGTTTTTAGAGTGTTACATATCACGGGCGAGAAAACAACCCAAATCACATAGAATAAAAGTTCCAGAAACTAAGCCACAATCATACGAGGCTCATACATTCGCCAAAACAAAGCTTCTACACATGGCAGCGGTCCTGCCCACAATAATCATACAACATAATAAAAAGTACCGTGACCCCATGGGTCAAGGGACCAAGGATCCGTCACTGAAAACATACATAAACAAGATATATAGTGCCGCATAAACTGAAGATCATAAGACCAACAAGTAGTTGGTGGAAAAGAGTCTATGAACCTGCAAAAATGATATACCGCATAATATAAATCATATATCCGCTAATAATACCAAAAATACCAAAAAATAGAAAGGCCAATCCACATGTATTAGGACCAATGCAAATCTATCGAGCCCTGAGATATATTAAGATCCCCGTGCCATTCCTCCCACATGATGATCCCCACCAAAGAAATCAAAGCCATCTTGGAAAGATGATCAGCCTCCATATTCACCTCTCGGAAAATATGAGAAAAATGAATATGCTCAAAGTCGTTGATATACTTTATGACTGCAGCCAACCAGTGCGCAAGAAGCATCACATTGATTGGGGAGACACCCTTTGCCAAAGAAATGATGGATGAAGAGTCACCCAGAATCAAGAGGGATGATACACGTTTGATTCGTGCAAAGTGTAAAAGGAGCCAAAGAGCACATAATTCACTATGGGTGTTTGTAACAATCCCCAAATTAAGATGGATGCGAAAGAAAACAGTGTTGGTAAGGTGCAAAACCACACTAGCTCCACTAACACCCGGCCCCCCAACCGCAACACCATCAAAGAACCCATAGGGGTATACCAATACCGGAGGAGCCACCTGACATCCAGGACTTCTATTGTACAAATTATGTCGACCACTAGGAGGATCAAATAGAGAAATGTATTCATTATAAGTAGCAATAGTCCGACTGCAGATCCAATCCAGGTGAGGAATGGTACCCTCAAAGATTCGCCTATTACGTGCCTTCCAAATTTCCCACATCAAAAAGCATGGAAGTTATACCTAGGAATGTGAGTCCCAAATCCACAATCCAAGACAGTCGATCAGTGAGGATGATCTCCAGATAACTTGGATACCAAGGGTAGATGCAACTAAAATCCAGAGGTCTTTTATGAACGAGCAGGATGAGAATATGTGGTCAACCGATTCCATTTGTAAGCAGCATAATGGACAACAACCAGGGCCACTGAAACCACGGTGGCATAGATTATCCCATGTGAGGATTTTATTACTCAAAGCCAGCCAAATGAAATATTTGATTTTCAAAGGTAGAGCAAGTTTCCAAATGGTGTGGTGCCACCAAATATTCTCAGGCCGATTATCAACAAATAACGAATCATATGCTAGCTTCGCAGTGACTGCGCCGTGTGCAACATCCCACGACCACACCAATCGATCCGGAGTCTTAGATAAATGAATATTGTCCTGACAAAGATGCTGGATATACTCAGTCCATTCAATCCCCAAAACACCATTGATTCCCAGCTAAGCAGCAGTGATCCACCCGTTACCCCCATCACCATTAAAACAAGACGCATGAGCAAGTGTGCAGAGCCCCCTGGTCCGTAGATGAGCCAATAATTTAGGAGACAGATGGTATGAAGTGGATCTCCCCAGTACAGGATCAATGCCGAGTCTGATTTTCCGGCCATCTCCAGGTTTCCATGTGAGCCACTGAGCAATGATAGTGAAAGAACTCAAGAGTCCATTCCATATATTTGAGGCACCAATGGCTGAAGGTTGACCTTTACGAATCCAGTTCACAACCGAAGAATGTTTTAGATACTTAACCCGAATGATCCTGCCCCAAACTGAGTTGACAAATAAGGCCCGCCATAATGTCTTTGCATGAAGGGCCATTACGAAAAGGTCCAAATTTTTGACATTCCAACCCCCCAATGCACAGGGTTGTGCCAATGATGTCCATTTAATCAGGTGAAATTTGTCCTTCTCCACCCCACCAGACCATAAGAATTTGAAGAATTTCCTTCGTATAAGGCGCATAATGGACTTAGGTGTTTTACAGAGAGAAAACCAGTATACCCCCAGGTTCTGAAGAACCGCTTTAGCCAGCGTAAGTCTGCCACCCATGGATAGATACCGCAAACTCCAATGTCCAATACGAGAATCAAAACGCCTGATAATCCAAGACCAATCATTCAACCTGTAGTTTGAAGGTTTGACAAAGTAACCAAGGTACTTCGTGCCTTTTGACAACTCTTTGAATTCCAAAGGTAGTAGCAGGCGGATCGACCGTTCCACATTCTCCTCCAAAGAGTGCTTCAAGAAAAATGATTTAACCAAACTAATGAGAATACCGGTTATAGAGCAAAAGAAATCTAGAATTTTCTTATATTGTAACCATTCAGCCAGAATGCCCAGACCAAAGAGCATTACATCATCCACAAAAAGTGTGTGTGTAACAAAAATACCAGTAGATACCTTGATACCCACAATAGAGCCCTCACATTTTTCTTTATGGATGGTGAGGCTCAAACCTTCAATAACCAAAAGGAACAAAAGGGGCGAGAGAGGACAACCCTGTCTGAGGCCCCTGGATGCCTTAAAGAATTCAGTCGGCTGGCCATTTATAAGAACAACAAAGTTTATTGAAGTGACACAAGCCATAATCCACTTCATCACCTTCCATGGCAGGCCAATTTGTATGAGAATCAATCTGAGAAGGGTCCAGTCTACCCGGTCATATGCTTTCACTAAGTCTAGTTGGAGATAGAGAGCATCAAGTTTATTTTGATTAATGCTGTGGAAGACCTCCTGTGCCACACCAACCACATCAAGTATCTGCCAACCCTCCAAAAAACCATATTGTTCCATGGAAATGTGCCTCGAAAGGATCGGCTTGATGCACATAGCAATAATCTTGGATATAATCTTGTAAATATATATTACACAAGGAAATGGGCCGAAAATCATTAAAATTCTCAGGATGTGATGATTTAGGAATTAGTGCCAGATAGGTAGAATTTAGTGCCCCAGAGACCAACCCCATGGTCCTAGATTCGTCCATAGCATCCTTGAGGTCCTCCCCCATAATATCAAAAAAATGGTAGAAAAGTTCCACCGACCACCCATCGGGGCCAGGAGATTTATCCTTAGAAAAAACCCGTAGGGTATTTTGTACCTCCAATAAGGACATGGCCTCAAAAATATTATCCCCCTCCATGTCATTGAACATTCGAGGGTATTCCTTGATGATCTTAAATTGATCCGGCAAAGTTGTATTTTTGGGATCACAATAATAGTCCTGATAGTGATGGGTTGCCTCAGACATCAGTTCCTTATCTCCTCTAATCCGCCGACCAGCGTGATCATTAAGATCCCAAATATTGTTCTGTATTTTGTGGGAATCTGCAAAGCGGTGAAAAAACTTTGTATTCAAATCACCAGCTTTGAGCCAAATTGCTCGACTTTTTAAACACCAGGTTTCTTCCTGGATGAGAAGGATTTTCAATTTCCTCTCCTCCAAAACTGTAAGTCTGGCACGACCCATGAGAGATATCCCATTTCTCAAAGATTGGTCCATCAAAATACGAATTTCCTTTTCCACCTCAATGAGTTTCGCAGCCATCTCAGCTTTTTTGGATCTTTCCCACTTAATAGTGAAGTCTTTTAATGATTTAATTTCACGGCCAACTTATCCATTGCAGATCTCTCCCCCGATACATATAAATTCAACCACTGTGTTCTCACACCCGCATCATAATCCTGATCAGTTAACCATACGGAGTTGAATTTAAAGGGGTAATGATGATGTGTTACATCGTTGTCAAATTGCAGAACAATGGGGAGATGGTCACTAATATGTATTTGCTGAATCCATGACCTGTAATTCTGGAAAGAGTTTAATAGAGACGCTGATATAAAAAAGCGATCAATGTGTTTGGAAATCTGATTTCCACCCTTTCTGCCATTAGATCACGTTGGAGCCAAAGGTCGCGGTTCCACATCTATCAGAGAATATGTAGAAAAGAGATTCCTGAAATATGTCCCAAGGGGATCCCTTTTGGCCGCTTGGCCCCAAATTTCCTCAGCCCCCCATGAAAAATTCAAATCACCTGCAAGTATCAAATTTTCCAACTCTAATAAGTGCTCCGAGCATGCAAGATTCCATAATGTCTCCCTATCACAATAGGGACCATAACAATTCACAATGTTTATATCTTTTTCCGAGCCTCTAATGTTGCCAGATAGAAGTATACACAGTGTAATATTGCAAAGATTTAACCTCAGAACCCCGGGGTTCCAAGCCGCCAGGAGTCCACCAGAAAGACCCACAGCATCAACTATGCACATCAACCATCCCGACTTAATTTTTTTAAATAAAGAACGAGCCTTCTCCCCACATACCATCGTTTCTTGTAGGAAGAATAAAGCAGGATTAATAATATGTAGAACTCTCTTGAGGGCCAATTGTTTGGGCAGATCCCACACACCCCTGATGTTTAATGAGAAAAAGATCATTATCGACCCCTGGCAGGGGCTTTGATTCCTCTAAGAGCCCTGGTATCAGGTGAGATGGGGGTGTCCATTTTAAAGCTAGAGTCATTCCCCCCCAGTGGAATGACCTTCTTATTCTTCCTGGCACTTCGCGTCTTTAATGGAGAGAAATCCGGTGCCAACCCACCCAGACGTGCCCCCTTCGTGATACATTGTTCACCCAGAGTTGACGATTTGTTAGCAGGAGTTTGATTGACTGCAACCCCCAAGCCCGAAACTGGATCCAAGGGTCTTGAGGTATCCTCCTCCAGTTTTGTGTCCGGGCCACTCTCGTCCACAACCCGATTTTTGAAAAAAACGGGAATTGGAGATTTTTAACCATTTTTGAGTATGAGGGGATGTGCAAAACCCTATCCCCGGGATCCGACCCACAAATCGGCAATGGCCGAGGGAGAGGAGTATTTGACAGAGGCTCCAAAGAGCGTGGTTCATTCATCCCTACCACATTAGGATCAGTATCAATGAATGACATCTCAGAATATGAGGACAACAAAATGGTAGGGACGGGGGAATGAGTAATGTCGATGAAGGCCAACGCAACAGGGGAAGAGACCATCGGAATATCTTGAGTTGCCCCCGTCTCAGGTAGAGGATCATCGGATGTAAGTGACTCATTCACGGATGGAAAAAGGGGATCTTTCTCAGAACCGGAGGAATATGACAGCATTGGTGAAACCCGACCCATATAGTTCCCATTGTTACCATTATTTAGCTCCAAAGCATTTATAAATTTGATATCCAACTCATTCAATGAATGATAAAGGGATGGGTCGTTTGATTCCATCTTACCCAGTAAAACTGAGGCCGAGGCATTCGGAACCGTAACTCTGTTTGAAAAGTCATCAAGTCCGCCAGTCGCATCCAGCTCTTTGTCACTACCATCATCAGAAGACCAGAAAGGATCCACCCCCACCGGGCGCCCTGAGGAAGACCCCCCATTGCACTGTCTCCATAGATGACCCACTTGTTTGCAATTTGAACAGCGGAATGGAATGCCCCAGTAATATATTGTCAAGTCCAGTTTGCGTCCTCGCCAATTAATGCGGAGGACATCGATGAGCCCAATCGTAATATCCACTTCAACCAATAGCCGCCCCATTCGATGGTCAAAACCAAACAAGTGTTCCTCCTCCACATGTAGAAAGCATCCAAGACTGTTACCAATGGCTTCAAAAGCCCCCCGGTTCCAAAGAGCAAGAGGGAGACCGAGATGAGAACCCACAAATGGCGCATACGCACAGAAGTCGTGTCTGGGTCGAAGTCCATATGCCATTTCTGCAGCATCAAACTGCCCGCCCCGTATAGCCATAGCTTGCTTAAGATAGTGGAACAGTGAGTTTCCTGCTCAAATTTGAAGCCAAACCATCCGCGAGCCAATGCAAAAACCTGGGGTGTATAACCCACGATGGGTTTCCACTTTTGAGTAACCCAACCCACGATATCCTTTCGGTTCATGTCAAAATATGAAAACTTACCAACTAAAACTGTCATGTTGTATTCCATGAGCTCCTCAAGGCTGATGTCCCTTCCCATTGTAAGCCAAACCTCCCCAGGTTGGCAGTAATACTTCTCCTTCAATCTTCGAACAGACCTGGAGGCAACCGGAGGTTTTTCCCCCTGTTCATGGCGAGGCAGAGCCCTAACATTGTCGACAGAAGGATCCGAGCCAGATGTGGAATTTGGAGCCCCGGACAATGACAGGTGTCCCTTCTTTGACGCCTGTTTGGCACATGGATACTTATGTGGTCAAATTATTGTCCGCCGAGATCTGTGTTACCGGCATGTTTTCTCCCATCCTTGCAGGGAGATTGACGAAATCCGGGCGTGGACGGGAAAAAATTGGTGAAAACCGAGAGTGAAACCCCAATTATACCCGGGACCATCAAACACTACAGATGGATACACCCAAATCACCCACTGAAGAAAACCCAAGTGGTCCTGTCGGTCTCCACAGATTTAAAATAGTAAAAAAAAACGTTGTCCGGGCGTGGACGAGCAAACAGGGTGCCGATTAATAGCAGGTGGATACCGGAAAACAATACCCTAGTTAAAACCGGACTCCCCAGGTGACGAGCAAACATAGGGTGCCGATTAATATTAGGTGGCTACCGGGAAGCAATACCTCAGTTTAAACTGGACTCCATAGTTTAACATATGAAACCCTATAAAAACCAACCCCAAAACTGAAGGGTTAAAACAAACATACAGTTACCCGGAACTTGTAAACTGCCGCCCTGATAATGCATATTCTATGCCAGGCCCGGGCATACTGCGAAAAACCCTACCACTGCGTCGGCCCGTGTTTATTCAATAGTTATAATTACTTTTCACTAAATGTTTTTTTTGGAGTTTATATTATGTCTCTTTCCCTTTTTCCTATATTATTTGTAAAGATAGTTTTATGCATGTTTTTGGTGAAATCTCTTTTGTTGAAAAATTGAATCAATATACTAGAATACAATGTTTGTGTTTGTTAGACATCATTAAATTCCAAATATTGTGATATTATACATTTATTATTATATTAGTGTCATTTTTATTGATCAGTAAAGAACTTTAATTGTAATTATATATTTTTTCTTTTATATATATTCTAAGGAGATCTAGTTTTAGAGATTATCTCATCTTTATTTATTTAAATATATTGTAAAAAAAGGTTGCCCCCTCGAAAAAGTTTCTTTTGAATTATCTTTATTTCATTCTCAAGGCTTGTAGTTATTCTTTCTTTCCTCCACTTGTTGATGTGTCAACTATTGGACATGTGTTGTACTCTTTGTAGGTTCCTAGAGCGAGGGGGATCCTAGGGTGTTGAACAATCCCTCGAAAGAATATTTTGGGTATGTTTTGAGCTATTTTCAGCTCATGGTTTTTCGACTCATTGTAAACTAATTCCAGTTAAGGAATTAGAGTTGTAAATACTGGTTATTGGATTAGGGTTTTGAATGCTATAATATTGTATTGTAAACATAAATATAAAGATAATACAATAAGATAGAGAGTGGAGAAACTTTTAGGAATGTTGATTTTTCCAGTTTTGGGTTTCTAAGGTAAATATATGTGTAATGTGTGCGTGATCCATTGTTAATATTTTATTTTAGATTTTGTTTGGTATTGTTTTTCTTATACAAGTTATCAAAACTCTTCATATAGTATCGGAGCAAGATTATTGGATTTAAGGGGATGCCTTTGTTTCTAGGGTTTAGCTCATCCTGTGAAGAGAAAGGGTTTCTTGGGTCTACACATTACACAGAATTTTCGCCAGCAACACAAACCTTGTGACTTCATGTTGCCACAATACTTGAAGTCATTTTCATGGTGGCTGATCCTTGACTTCCCTAGCCTGTGAATCACTTTTTTTGCAACCTCGATGCGCATTGGTCCACTAGCAACTTGTGCTGAAATCCTCTTGACGTAGTGTGTCTCAATGCAACACACGTCACTGGTGCACCTTGCCTTCAAAGCAAACTGCGTCGACCATGGAAGAAGCATCTTGATCCACTACAAAGCGCTTCGACCTCTGAACGGGCATAAAATAAGGCTTTTGGGAAGCTTCTAGAGCGAAATATCATTGGGTAGCCTTTCCTTACTATTTCTCTGGATCTAGCTCGAGCTCCAAAACTATTGGGATCATATCTCATCCATTTTCCCTAATCTTCTCACCCCTCTCTTATCCTTATTGTCCTAGAAGTGAGACCTTTGGGCATGGGTGTAGGGGAGGAGGAATTGATAGAATGTGCTGGAGAAATTTTCCCAGAGCATTAGACTCTTGATGTGCTTCCTTTCAAGACAAGGGTGACATGTTGGAATAGGAGGAATCTATCAAAACAAGACTACGACACCAATGCTCATGGTTGTATTTATTTCTGTCATATTTAATACAATGATGCATTTTCTTCCCATACTTGATTGTTATTGTCATATATAACAAATCTCCTTGGTCATTTGTTTAGATCAGTGACATTGTTTCTAGTTCAATCCACTTGCTATTCATTTGAGTTGGATCTGTCACATGTTCTCTCATACGTGGAGTTGGATTGTAGCATCTCAAAGATAACAAGGAATAACTTCATATCAGAGGTAAGTCTTCTCTACTTCGTTCCTTGTGAGTATTTAATTGATCTAGGTTAAGGTGTGAATGTATTGTCCCGTTTTTTTCTAGTTTCGACTCATTCGAACTAGGGAGGTTCAATCGTCTCCGCACTTGAGAACTAATCCTTTAACAAAATTGGCAACTCCACTGGGGAGAAGCTCATTAAATATCCCTTTATTTACCTTGGGATTCCTTTAAGATTTTGTCACTTGTCTTGTCTTATTTATTGCAATTTTAGCATCCTCGAGTCACTCGGTGATCCAGATCCACTTTGACCACTTAAGTCCATTTGAATCCTTTAAGTTCTGGGCTCCTTTGTCCTTTATCTTTGAGAAATTTTTCTCTATTGTCGTCGACACACTTTGAATTCATATACAGTGTGCCGTCGATGTGCCTGGGCGTAGTTTGCACCTGCATCGACCTTGATAGACGCGTTGTGTTACACAATAGACCACGTCACCCTGCAAAATTTTTGCTTTAAGACCAAAATCCCCACTTAAGGGTGGACTAAGTGGTTTTCTGAGATTTGTGCCTTACTTATCTCAGTCATACTCTTCTCCAGATTTAGTTTTTGCGTCTTTTCTTGGGTCTTCTTGAGATTTGGAGCCATGTTCGGCCCTTTGAGTCAAAACTAGTGCTTTTCTTTCATTTTTAAGCGAAATGAATTGCATTTTTGGTGGGGGTGGCATGAATCGTGTATTCTATAGTCTCTTTGACCCATATTAAGGTTTCAAAATAATTTTTGGTTTGGTGTGGATTGGATTGTTTTAAAGACTTGAAAAGTGTGGAATATCCATGTCTTTTTTAGCCTCATTTTCTTGGGTTGTGCATCTTGTTTCCTTTACATGCTGAGCTATCTATTGATTGTTGGAAAATATTGATTCTTTGTCTCTACTTTAGTTCAAAGAGAAGCTTAATTTTGTCCCTCTTTTGCTAGATTCAGAAACTTGGAAAACATAAATATACTTCCTTCCTTAGTTTGATCATTTGACATTCTTGGTCTTACACTCATAAGAAGAAGAAAGGATTCTTTCATATTTGTGTGCATTTGAGTTAGACAAGATTGTTGAGTGTTTTTCTTTGTCTTGCATTTGATTGAAAACGTTTTTGGAATCCTTATTTCCATAGCTTAGATGTGTCTTTTTCAAGTGTAAAAAGATAGGAAGCGAATTAGATTTCTTGCAT
This sequence comes from Larix kaempferi, assembly GCA_027924585.1. Taxonomy (NCBI): domain Eukaryota; kingdom Viridiplantae; phylum Streptophyta; class Pinopsida; order Pinales; family Pinaceae; genus Larix; species Larix kaempferi. The sequence continues at coordinate 26,091,511 of BSBM01000186.1, read as the reverse complement.
TTGATGTTCATAGAAAGATATCTTTTGTCACTTTAGGATAGTTTTGGGTGCATGATTTTGAATTTTTACTTCTTTCTATCATTTTGAGAAAGCCAAAATGCATTTGCATAGGGTTGTGCATTTGGGAAGAAAAACTATCTCTCTCTCCTTCTTAAGTAGGACTTCATTGAAAAGAATATTTGCATCTCATACTTGCATGGTTTTGAGTCAGGTCCAAATTTCATCTGTCCACTTAACCGCATAAGATAAAATCAAGCATTAGTTAAGTTAAAATCTTTTAGCAACTTGAGTGATAGGTTAGAGACGTGTTCCGACGTCTTTAAGCGTAGGATTTGTCTTTATGTTCCTGCACAACATCCCAAGGACTGTGTAGTTCTTCCACGTACTAGTTAGTATATAGAACGGCCTTTTATGTACTTCATGATATATAGAAAGGTTCATTCACGTACTCAACGGTATATAGGAAGACCCCTTTCGAATGGTTTTTCTTTAGACATAACTACTATGGATTTGATCTCCCACATACCTTGTGTATATCGGGAGACACCATTAGGATCCCGATACCAACTAAGTAACCTTCTGGTCGTCTTGTTGTTGCAATACACCGAGAACACCACTCGAGGAGATTAATATGCACGTACTGTCAGGTAGTTGGGTTATACGACCAAGGGTATGGTCCCAATCCTCCTTGGTTAGTGCTCTGAAAAATTGGGCCGAGTATAACTATTGGACCCTACAGTATATCGCGAGCTGTGACAGCTTGAGACACCCGTGAGGATTCGACTTTTACATCCCACCTATTCACAAGTTTTTCTGTTGCTTTTAGTTTGAGTAGCATTTGTTGTGCATGATATTTAGAAGGTCTTAGAGAGTTTAGATATGGCCACCTCTTCTGGTACTACCAATCAAGAGACCCCTTTTCAAGGGGTACCTTTTGTTTTTCCCCTAGTTGGAGGTATTGGTCCTCCCTTTATTGCCTCTTTAAATCTTCTTGTATTAACAATAGGATTACCAGTATGGTTATTCAATCCGGTGTTTCCAGTTGTACCCAATGTTTCAAATGTTAAATCTCCACCAAGAGAGTATCAATCCAAAATTGATCCTTCCCCTTCTTCATCGAATGTATCTTCTTTCGTTCCTTCTTCCCTCCTGATAAAGGAAATGGTGCTAGTAATCAGGAGGATAAGAAGAATAAGAAAATCAAGATTAAGAATAAGAAGGATAAGAAATATACCAAGTATTAACCAGCTGTATCTGATGGCACTCATTCTATTCAAACACCTCGTAGACCCAAGTTCCGGCCTTGCAGGCTTTGCATGGATGATCACCTTCTTAAGGATTGTCATGGTATTTCCAAAGTGTTAGAAGAGTGGTTTAAATCCTCCAAACAACCTATATCATCAACGTATGGACATCATACTAATGATACCCCATCGACCAGTGACTCTATGGTTAAAGGTCAGAAAGTTAAAGTCAAGAATCCTTGTTTTTTATGCAAGGAAATGCACCTTACTTACCTTTGCTCGCGCATGGATGAAGCTTCAAAATTTTTGGAAGAAATTATTGTATCTCATAATCACCTTCCAACTGGATATCATAATCTATCCCATGAACCTTCATTGGTTTATAAAGAGGTCGATCCATTTCCATCCTTGGTCGATCCTACTCATCCCTTGAAAAGTGAACCTCAAGTGGTCGATCCAGTTCCATCCTCGGTCGATCCCACTCTTTCCTCAAAGAGTGAAGAACAAGTAGTTCATCCCACTCTTCCTTTGAAAAGTGCATTTGAAGTGCTCGAGACGATTTCATCTCTGATTGATACCACTTTTTCATTGGATAATGCTAAGACTAAAGTAGTCACCATGACACAATATTCGTCTCGTCCGACTCTTCCAATTGAGAGTGAACTGAAAACCACTGATTTTTTCCTAGTCAATTTAGATTGTTCTAGGCAAGGGGAAATCCTGTCCATTTCAATGGGACCCCCTCCAAGTACTGACGTCATTTCCTTTGATTGGAATAGTCTAAAAGAATCTCATCTTCCTTCGGGTGTTCCTTTCCAGATATCTATAGGAGCTGCCGATAAGGAAATATTTCGCACTATAGTTGATGAAGGAGCTTTTGTTAGTATTTTATCCTTAACTACATGGAAAGATATAGGTTCTCCTTAGCTTGTTCCAGTCACTGACCAGATACTGGACTTTAATAAAAGACCTACTAGACTGTTAGGGATCCTTCCTCGATTACCTATTAACTTAGGAGGGAAAACTTTCTGCATTGATGTTATGGTAGTCCAAGGTCCCTTAGATTTTAATATTCTCCTTCGACGAGATTATTTTTATGGAATGAAAGTTGTTGTGTCCTCACTCTTTCGAGTGATGCATTTTCCCCATGATGGGAGGATTGTGATCATTGATTAACTTTCCTTTGTTACATCGAATCATCGCATGGCTCCCAGTTGTCAGACTTCCCTGAATGTTCTGCATTTTTCAGTGGTTTATTCCCCTTAGGGATGGGAGGCATGTTTCCAGCCTTTGGACATCATGTTGGAGTTATCCCCCTAGCTTCTTATGATGGGGGACACACCACCAACCTCTGGATGACATGTTGGGTACGAACTAGTTCCAATCATGTTTACCTTTGATTTCAAGCTTGTGTAAAAATGAAGTTAGTCTCAACCATACTTTCTTTTTGGTTTCGAGCTTGTGTAAAAATGAAACCGATCACGATCACGAGCATAGTTACCTTTCTGTTTCAAGCTCGTTAAAAAATGAAATAATTTGTTATGAGAAGAGTTCTATTCCCGTGTCAAGATTGTTAAAAAATGAAATCGATGACTATGAGCATAGTTCCATTTCCATGTCAAACTCATTAAAAAATGAAACGGGTCATAGTTCCTTTTCTATGTCAAGATCGTTAAAAAATGAAATGGATTCCTGTCCCATTGAGTCGAGTCTTCCATCGTACTTAGTACATGAACCTTCTTTTCATCTGTCTATGCCATTTGATCCTCCTTCGTCTCTGGTGGACATATTTATATTAGTAGCCAGGATTTTAATTGGGTGAAGAAGCAGACTATGCGAACGAAATGAAGCTTGAGGGGCATTCCTTCAACCTATGGACATCATATTGAAGTCAATTCGATAGTGTCTCCATGCAATGTTGGATTTAAGTCACTTGCTTCTAGCAATCATGCTGGGGGCGTGTACCAACCTCTGGATATAATGTTGGGAAAATCATCCCAAGCATAGTTCATTTTCTATTGCAATCTCATTAAAAAATGAAACAGATACCATGAGCATTCTTCCAACCTATCTTCGAGCTCGTTAAAAACAGTAAGATAGTGTCGAGCTTACTTTTCAGTTTTTCATGCTCTGGTAAAAAACATGAAAAGTGGTTTGGGCTTACTTTTTCCTTTTTCATGCTCTGGATGTAAATATGAAAAATATTTTGAGGGTTGTTGATACCATTATCATGCTCATTAAAAATATACTAAAAAGGTATCGAGCTTAGTATTTGTTCATTCTTGTGCTCGCAAATACATGATAATACGTTACCAAGTACACTTTTATCGCTTTTTCGTGCTCATAAAACCTTTATGAAAAGGAACCCCCCTGGAGTTATCTTTAAGCTCTTTTCAAACTCTCAAAATAGGAAAATATTGCCAAGTGAACTTGTCTCGTTCATGCTTGTAAAAGGGTTTGAAAGGTCGTCTATCCGATGATAGTTTACCCCCTTTTTGGACCGTTTAGACTATTTATGAAAACTGAATACCTTAGTCAACCATTGACTAGGAGAGTTCTTCTAGGAATTATTTTATACTTTTTTGGGGCCAGGGACTATTTTTTACGAAAACGTTCACCCTGGAGTCTTCTTTTGACGGTTTTAGACTCCCTAAACTAGAAACGTCACTGAGTTTTCCTTCTTTGGACTCATAAAATTATACATCGAAGGACCCTTTGTGGGACCTAACCCCTCCTTTCTTAGGTTCATAAAACATGTGAGATTGGAATCGCCCAAAGGATGAGCTATACCGAGCATCTATTATCCTCCTCAAGCTCATTAATAAACAAAGAGGTACTCGTCAATCATGATGGGGAATAGGGGACGGGAAGTGCGTCTGAATCTGTATTTATGGAAGCTTATTGTCACCCTTGAACATGAGACCTATTTTTATTTCATCCAAACAGTTGGGTAATCAGCTTGTCTTCGAGTCGTGTCAAGTCTATGAGTCTCTTTACTCCTTTGGGTCATCCAAAGAATGCTCCATTCACATTTCATTTGTTGATGTATTTGTAACTTCAGAAGATATTCTTCTATGTATTACACTTGTACTTTATTATGTTCATGATGGAGATGTATTACTCCTCCAATCAGAAGTGTCATCATTTGTATTTGTAAGTGTCGCAAGTGTCGCAAGTGTCACAACTTATATTTGATGGGTTATTAGACCACCAGTATGGGGTCGGCCCTGCTTGTGTCATGTGAGTGGGTTATTAGACTTCCTTAGGAAGTCGACTAAGCTAGAATTAAAGGAGGGTCAAGTTGTGTATAAATAGAGAGTGAGTGTGTCTCATTATATTCATTCACTCACTCATCCAACTCGCATTAGTTGAGATAGGAGTGCGCACAAGTGGAGGAGGAGTAGCTGCTGGAGTCATCTATCTTCTGGTTTGATCATTGTGATCTTGTATTGTGGTTTATTCTATCTCAGAGGAAGTTGCGGTGTTTTTCACCTTCTTGGTTTTCCGCGAGGAAACTTTGTGTCTCTTGTGTTTATGATTGTTATGCTGTGCTTGTTATTCTCTTAGTAGGATCCTAGATAATGTTTGAATGATATTATCGAAAAATTAACATGGTATCAGAGTCGTGCTAAGAAGAAGACACTATGCAGCTGCGAAAGCTAAGGTTTCTTAATTTTTGGGTTTCTCTCCTCAGATCATCAAAGGCAGGAGGCTATTCCAACTCTCCTTGGAAGGGCACATCTTTCTGTTGAGACATAATTCAATTCTGAGCACTTTTAGTTTTTGGCTCGTCACTACTGCGGGAAATAGGGTTTCGGAGAAAGTTGGAATTTTTGGAATCCGAGACCACGGCTTGATGCCCCTCAAGAAAATCGAAGTTTAGAGACCAAGATCGAACTTTTTGGTTGGGCAGAAGGCCGGGCTTCATCAAACCCTAATTTGGGATTTTGATCGGAAAGGTGGAAAATTAGGGTTTCTGCAAAAGTGAATTTTTTTGGAATCTGTGACCACGGCCGGATGATCCTCAGAAAAATTGAAGTTTAGAGCACAAGATTGAACTTTTTGGCTGGGTAGAACCCTGGGCATTATCAAATCCTAGTTTGGAATTTTGTCTAGAAGATCCGGAAGTTTCAAAGGCAATTTTGAGGGGTCAAATTTTACAGATTTCAAAATTGAAGTATACCAGCTTGATCAGCTCAGCAAGGTGCATCTTTCCATCCTTTCAGAAGCTTGGAATTCAAAGTTTGAATTTTTAGGGTTTCTCTAACAAACCCTAATCCATCTCCAGATCCAATTTTTAGCAAATCAAGTGGTAAGACCTAAATCTTTTATTTCCATTTTAGTTTCTCATTAAGATGTCTCACCACACCAAGCTTGAGGATAAGCTTGAAGGAGATGACAAATTTCGAGCATGGAAGTATAAGATTGGGTTAATCCTAGAAGAGAATGAATTGGACACCTACATAAGTGAAGAGATTCCAGTTCCAGAGGGAGATGAGGCTAAGGCCTTACATAAGAAGAACCTGGTCAAGGCCAAGAGAATCATTGTTGATTCTATTAAAGACCATCTCATACCTGATGTGTGTTGAGATATTGTAACTTCTAAGAATATTATATTTGTACTTTATTATTTCGGAGATGTTTCATTCCTCCATGAAGATCTTATTGTATATCCGGAGATGTTTATTCCTCCGTCGGATTGTGGTAACTTGGGTTATTAGACTTCCCTAGTGGGGGTTGGCCCTATATGTGTTATGTGGGTCAAAGGGTTATTAGACCACCCTAGTGGGGTCGGTCCAGTTAGTTGTAATGGGGTGTTTAACCCAGTGGTAAAGTTGGGGCCGACCTAGTTAATATAAAGTACAAGTCGGAGATGTGTATATATAGAGGAGGTGTGTTCCTCATTTGATACACTTCCCTCACTTGAAATGTAGCGCACTTGTGAGAGAGAGGTCTGCTATGGAGGAGGAGGAGATCATGTCTTTGGTTTGCATATTTGTATATTGCTGGTCATCTATATTGAGGAAGCTTTGCTGGGTTTTCTACCCCACGAGGGTTTCCCAGGATAAATCTGTGTCTCTTGTGTTTATGCTGTGCTTGTTGTTTCTTCAGTGATCCTGTATATGATATTATTGTGAAATGGAATGTAATGCTGCTATTTTCTGTCTTAGCATATTAAATATTAACATGGTATCAGAGCTAAGCTGAAGGAAGGCAATGTATGGCACTTACGACACTTGCTTCACTTGCGACATTTTGAAGGTTAGGGTTTTATATAGCAAAAACCAGTCATCGTGGAACTTTCGCTATAAATCCATTTTGGAGACATTTCAGGATATGAAACTTTTACAAGTCGTAGATAACATCCCCAGGTACCTTGTGTCCAAAGGAAACCCTCATATTCATTGTACTTTGTGAGTTATGATCAGTACAAGTTAGGGTTTCTGCCTCTTCCAGATCTCAGTCAAAATTAGGTGACCTAGGAAAAAAGGTCATAACTTGGGCTAGGAAGATCCAAATGAAATTTTGTAAAAAGTGACAGGTAGTACACATACTGTACTATCTCAGGAAATGTTTTCAGAGGCCGAAGTTGAACCAGTGACACGTGGAACGCCGTACAAGTTCGCTCTCCTGTTTTATCCCATAAAAAGGTCACGTTGCGACACTTGGCATAACTCTCTCAGAAAATCCAATTGAGGTTAGACCTATAGGGATGGAAATATGACAGATCAGGCTACCACAAAAAAGTTTTCAGACCCTGTGGATCGAAACGTTCGGAGTTACAGTAGAAACAATCAGGTACATATTTCTGTCAAAACATAATTATTTTTGGAGCACCTTCATTCATGGCTTCCGGAATTTAGGGTTTCGGAGAAAGTTAGAATTTTTGGAATTGGAGTCCATGGCTGAATGATACTCAGGAAAATCAAAATTTAGAGACCAAGATTGAATTTTTTGGTTGGGTAGAAGACCGGGCTTGATCAAACCCCAGTTCGGGATTTTGATCGGAAAGATGGAAAATTAGGGCTTCAGCAAAAGTTGGAATTTTTGAAGTCTGTGACCACGGCTGGAAGCTCTTCCGAAAAATAAGAGTTTAGAGCCTTGGATCGAACCTTTTGATTGGGAAGAAGGGTGGGCTTCATCAAACCCTAGTTCGGGATCCTGTCCAGAAGACCCAGAAGTTTCGAAGGCAATTTTGAGGGGTCAAATTTTGGAGATTTCAAAATTGAGGTATGCTAGTTTGATCAGCTCAGCAAGACACATCCTTCCATCCATTCAGAAGTGTGAAAGTCAAAGATTGAATTTTTAGGGTTTCTCTAGAAAACCCTAATCAATCTCCAGATCAAGTTTCAGGGGGATTTGAGTATAAGGCCTTACATAAGAAGACTACAAGAAGTCTTGACAGGTATGACTTAAGGAGGTTCAGGTATGTCTTGAAATCTGATTCCTGATTAAGTTCATAATATGTTTGTCTTCATATTATTTATTAGTACAATCTTGATTAATGTTAGAATTGTCTTATCACCCTAGTAAAAGTATGTGAATGATGACATTCATTGATTAGGGCTATATGATTGTACTAATGCACTGTGGTGTTGTATGAGGTTGATGTTGTCTGCTAACAAGATACGGGTACATCACGAAAGACAAATCAAGTTCCATGACCATGACAACATGAAGACAAAGAATCCTCCATAATCTTTGATCACATAGAAGTTCTACTTACGAGGTATGTATGACTTTGTTCTATTATGATTAACCTATGAGATATGTAGGTTCCATCACAGGATCTCTAAATCATTGAAAAGAACAAAGAAGATATTGATTAGGTATGTTAAATAGATATACTAATCCAGATATGTTTCCTATGAATCTTACCTTGTGTTAGGATCCCTTATATAAGGATACTTGGTATGATTAGATATGCTTATTCATAAAGTTAGTAATCAAGGGTTTATGCATATTATGTCTCTTATCCTGATTGATGATTTAACTAACCATATCAAACCAGAATATGCATGAGTAAAAGAAGACTTCCCTAAAACCTTGAATAATAATGTTTATTATCTATGATCATGGCTATACATATTCAAGATTATAATATACTAATGAATGTATGTTTGTGTATGAGATCATGAGGATGACACTAGTGCACACTTGAGCATGCACAGTGGTACAGAATGAATAGAAGTTCAAAAGACATATAGAAGATCAAGCGGGAGGCAACCACACAACATAAAAGATAAGTATTTGAGTTGTTATTTGAAATAGTAAATGATATTGCTTGTAATAGGTTATTTGTATCCCTAGAATATATCATGCTAAGTGTAAACATTCATAGAGCATTGAACAGTATACTACTAATATGCATATGATTAGTAATTTGGACAAACATTCCATTGTTGCTTGTCTAGAATGAAACCTCTTTGCTGACATGCTGAGAGCTGTGCACACTCTCGATAGTATGTTCTGGTAGAGATGGAAGGCATCTATATAGCCACTGTATGCATACAGGATATGGAAAAGTGTTGTGCCAAAGTATTGGTCAAGATAGTAGCATAACTATGTAAATCATATCTGTATGCATAATAGGTTAACTTGTCAACATGATTTGATGATTATGAAGCATTTCTAATCATGTAATTAATCTTGATTTGTAGGAAAGATCATGAAGAATGATGAACACCGAACAAGTGATGGATGTTCAACAAGAAGATTTACAAATCAAACATAATATAGAAGGCTCATGGCTAGAAGATTCTCTTAGAAAGAGGAAGAGAATCATGATGAGATGTTTGCTCCAAGTGGCTAGATAAGATCATTATCTTAATGATGTAATTGAAGAAGAAGTGCGAATCAAGGATTCAATTGAAGAAATATATGTATGGGTACCTAGGATCGATAGTCAATTGATGAGCTTAATGATCACCATGGGTGATGTGGATCTCAACCGTTGCTACAAGGTTGAATATGGTTTCCATACACATATGACATGGATGCAAGAAGGAACTCACCACAGAGTTCGAATGATATTGAGGCTCATATCAGTAGACCCATATGACGAGAGATGGCATAGATAGATATGCAGAAGATCACTCAATGCAGAGTGTGAATGATGTTCAGTCACAAAGGAAGAATTGACAGTTTCTTGATAAAGCTTGGGCTTTACCAAAAGTAAAGCTGATCCGTTACGAATGATGAACCTGTCATACTATTACTGTATGTGGATGATCTAATTTTACAAATAGATCATGAAAAGAAAGAAGAAGATGGCTGCAGAAATGAAAATGAAAGATCTCTTACTTCCTAGGTCTGGAAGTATGGCAAGGCTCAGAAGGAATCTTTCTCAACCAGGGAAAGTATGCTGAGAAATCTTGAATAGATTTGATGTGTTGGAATGGCCACTCTCGTGAATTCCAACTTGAAGCTGTTAGTGGATGACTCATAAAAGTTAGTGGACAAGTAGGGATTGGATCATCCCTGGACTTCAGTCCTAAAGAGAGCCGTAGACGTATGTCTTAGAAAATGAAGTCCTTAGTGGACAAGTGGGGATTGGATCATCCCTGGACTTCAGTCCTAAAGTGAGCCATAGACGTATGTCTTCGAAAATGAAGTCCTTAGTGGACAAGTAGGGATTGGATCATCCCTGGACTTCAGTCCTAAAGAGAGCCGTAGACACATGTCTTCGAAAATGAAGTCCTTAGTGGACAAGTAGGGATTGGATCATCCCTGGAATTCAGTCCTAAAGAGAGCTGTAGACGTATGTCTTCGAAAATGAAGTCCTTAGTGGACAAGTGGGGATTGGATCATCCCTGGACTTTAGTCCTAAAGAGAGCCGTAGACGTATGTCTTCGAGAATGAAGTCCTTGGTGGACATGTGGGGATTGGATCATCCCCGGACTTCGGTCCCTTGAATTGATCCGTAGACAAGATGTCTCCGAGAATGGGGATTGGATCGTCCCCAGACTTTGGTCCCTTGAATTGAGTCGTAGAAAAGATGTCTCCGAGAATGGGGATTGGATCGTCCTCGGACTTTGGTCCCTTGAATTGAGCCGTAGACAGAGGTCTCTGAGAATTAAATGACAGGACTGGATCGTCCCTGGACCTCGGTTCAAAATGTACGTGATGGGATTGCGTCGTCCCTAGACATAAGACTTGTCTTAAAGTCATAAGGATTGATCATCCTGGAACTTGATCTGGATTGTATCATCCATGGACCTATGTCCTAAAGAGAGCGGGATTGATCATCCTGTAATATGATCGTGTGTGTTGCAGGGTATGCTGCTATTATGAGGATACTTGTATTGATGATGTGTGTTGATGAGGATACTTGCATGTATACTTGTATTGATAAGGATACTTGTATTGATGATGTGTATACTTGTATTGGTGTGGATACTAATACTGATGATCTAGATGACGATGCTGCTGAACGTGTTGATCTAGATGACGATGCTGCTGATCGTGTTGATCTAGATGACGATGTTGCTGATCATGTAGATTGATGATGATCCAGATGTTGTAGATTGAGATGATGATCCAGATGCTGTAGATCGAGATGATCTAGATGCTGTAGATCGAGATGATCCAGATGCTGTAGATCGAGATGATCCAGATGCTGTAGATCGTGATGAACCATATGTTGTAGATCGAGATGATGTGATGATGATGTTCGTGTGATGACGATGCTGATGATTGCGTGATGACGATGCTGATGATCATGTGATGACGATGCTGATGATCATGAGGATTCAGATGTTGATGTTGCTGTAGCTGTTTGAGTGCTGCAGAAGATAAAGACTCAGTACTGAAGATGTTGATGTTCTAGTATTGAAGATGTTCCAGTAATTGGTTGAGTTACTGATGATGTTGAGAAAGCTTCCAATGATTTATAGATGTATCATGTTGATGACTCCTTGCTCTTGCATATGTTGTTATAATATCCTTCTCGTTAAGGGGGAGTGTTGAGATATTGTAACTTCTAAGAATATTATATTTGTACTTTATTATTCCGGAGATGTTTCATTCCTCCGTGAAGATCTTATTGTATATCCGGAGATGTTTATTCCTCCGTTGGATTGTGGTAACTTGGGTTATTAGACTTCCCTAGTGGGGGTCGGCCCTGTATGTGTTATGTGGGTCAAAGGGTTATTAGACCACCCTAGTGGGGTCGGCCCATTCAGTTGTAATGGGGTGTTTAACCTAGTGGTAAAGTTGGGGCCGACCTAGTTAATATAAAGTACAAGTCGGAGATGTGTATATATAGAGGAGGTGTGTTCCTCATTTGATACACTTCCCTCACTTGAAATGTAGCGCACTTGTGAGAGAGAGGTCTGCTATGGAGGAGGAGGAGATCATGTCTTTGGTTTGCATCTTTGTATATTGTTGGTCATCTATATTGAGGAAGCTTTGCTGGGTTTTCTACCCCATGAGGCTTTCCTAGGATAAATCTGTGTCTCTTGTGTTTATGCTGTGCTTGTTGTTTCTTCAGTGATCCTGTATATGCTATTATTGTGAAATGGAATGTAATGCTGCTATTTTCTGTCTTAGCATATTAAATCTTAACAATGTGTCTTCCCTAAAGACACCAAAGGAGATGTTTGACTCGACCAAGTTGTTTGAAGGAAAGAATATAAATCAGAAGATGACTCTGTGAAATCAATTGAAAGGGGTTAAATTCCAGAATGGAGAGACCATCCAATAATAATTCACTAAAGTCTCTCAAATCAAAGAACAAATTGAAGCTGTGGATGAAGTAGTGGAGAATGGAGAAATTGTCATGACCACATTGAATGGCCTACCTAGGTCATGGGATTCCTTCATCCAAGGAATCTGTGTAAGAAAGAAATTGATCTCTTTCAGTAGACTATGGGAGGAATGTTCACAAGAAGAAGCTAGGCTTGTGGCCCGAGAAGAAAAGATGGGAAATGAAGATCAAGATCTCACAGCACACACTAGGAAAAGTAAACCCAAGAGGGAGCAATATTTTCACAAGAGAACTTTACATCACCATCATCAAAGAGATAAGAAAGATATGAGATTCTTCACTTGTAATGAGAAGGGACACTTTGCCTCAGAATGTCCCAAAAGAAGAAAAGACTTCAACAACAACAAGAAGAAGAGCAACAAAAAGATATATCATGCTCATGCTGCTGAGGATGATGAACCTCCTAGGAAGAAGACTAAGGTAGAAAGTGAAGACTCTTCAAGTGACGATGAATATGTTCTAATCTCTGCTCTCACAGGTGCTGTTACACATGGGTGTAATGATTGGCTTATTGATAGTGGGGCTTCTAAACATATGACAGGATTCAAAGAATCTCTTATGGACCTATCTGAACATGAGTCACCTCATAAGGTGAAACTTGGGGATGACTATCAATACCCCATAAAAGGAAGTGGTGAAGCCTCCTACAAGTTAGAATCTGGGAAGTCTATAAAGATGCAAGATGTTCTATATGTACCTGGACTCAAGAAGAATCTTCTCTCCATATCATCTTTGGATGCAAAAGGAATGAGAGTTTCATTTGTGGATGGAAAAGTACTTATATGGCCAAAAGGTAAGACCATAGATGATGCGGTAGTGATTGGAGAGCAAGAGGGAGGATTGTACAAATTGAAGGGACAACTTGAACATGCCATGGTACATGAATCCATGGAACCAAGTGAACTTTGGCATAGAAGGATTGCTCATGTGCACTATAGAGCACTACCAATTGCAAGCAAAGCAGTAGAAGGTCTTTCTGAAATCCAGTCAAAGCATGAAGGTGTTTGCAAAAGGAAAGAACACAAAGAAGGCATTTCCAAGCAGTGAAAGCAAAGAAAAATGAATCTTGGAGATCATCCACTCCGATGTATGCGGACCAATGTCATCCAATTCTCTAAGTGGGTATGTATATTATGTTTCTTTCATTGATGATTTCTCTAGGAAGACTTGGGGTTTATTTCTTGAAGAACAAAGATGAAGTGTTTGATAAGTTCAAGGAGTTCAAAGCCTTGATAGAAAATCAAACTGATAAGAAGATCAAGACCTTTAGATCCGACTATGGCGGAGAATTTACTTCAGGAGACCTCAAGAATTTATGCAGTGATTCAGGGATTGAGAGGGAGTTGACCACTCCCTACAATCCACAACAAAATGGGGTTGTAGAAAGAAAGAATAGAACAATCATGGAAGCAACACGAGCAATGTTGTGTGACCAAGATCTACCCATGCACCTATGGGCAGAAGCAACTAGGACAAATGTATATGTACAAAGCAGAACATCACACAAGATACTTGACAACAAGACACCAGAAGAAGTTTTCTCTGGTAAGAGACCAGAAGTTAGCCATCTCAGAATATTTGGCTATCCAGTATATACACATGTTCCAAAAGAAGAGAGGACAAAGTTAGATCCTCCAGGAAAGAAGCGTATATTTGTGGGGTACAGTGAAAGCTCAAAGGCATATAGAATATAATTTCTAGGGTTCAAGAAGATTGATATCAACATAGATGTGACTTTTGATGAACACTCAGCATACATCAAATCCAGGAAGACACCTGTTGAAGACTATGAAGAACCAAGGGTACCCAGAACACAAGACACCACCATGAATGAAGCAATACCAGAAGTGGATCGTGAAATAGAAGATCCAGAAGAACCTGTAGATCCACCCCGTGAGAAGAACTCTCACAAGAGGAAACCTGCATGGGATAGAGAGCTCATCCAAGATGCAGAAAGGTATGGTATTCCTGAGGAGGAACAGAGAGAAAGGAAAAGGACAAGATCACACACCAGCTATGTTGCCTTGCTCTGTGACATTATGGACAAAGAACCTTCCAGTTGTGAAGAAGCAACGGAAAAGAAAGAATGGAAGGATGCCATGGTCGAGGAATACCAGTCGATCATGAAGAATGATGTTTGGGATGTGGTCCCAAGACCAGATGGGAAGTCTGTTATGACTTCCAAGTGGATCTACAAGATCAAGCATGCTGCAGATGGCGGCATAGAGAAATGCAAGGCAAGATTTGTAGCTTATGGCTTCTCCTAGAAAGAAGGGATAGATTATGAAGAGAATTTTGCACCCGTAGCTAGATACACTTCCATCAGAACAATACTTGCTCTGTTTGCAGTGATAAAATGGAAGATACACCAGATGGATGTCAAGATAGATTTCTTGAATGGTGTAGTCGAAGAGGAAGTGTATGTGGAGCAGCCACTTGGTTTTGAGACACATGACATGGATTCATTTGTGTGCAGATTGAAGAAAGCCTTGTATGGCTTAAAGCAAGCACCTAGGACATGGTACGACAGGATAGACAACTTCCTGTCTAGTTTGGGATTTACCAAGAGTAAAGAGGATTCCAACCTTTACTACAAGGTTGAGGAAGGAAATCCAGTGATACTCCTTTTGTATGTGGATGACCTATTTTTGACAGGAGAGGATAGATTGATTTCCGACACGAAGAGGAAGCTTTCTACCGAGTTAGAGATGAAGGACTTGGGCATGATGCATTACTTTCTAGGTATGGAGGTGTGGCAAAGTGTAGATGGAATCTTCCTTGGACAAGAGAAGTATGCAGTAGAGATCCTGAAGCGGTTCAGGATGATGGATTGCAAGGCCATGGCCACACCTATGGCATCGAACCTGAAGCTATTGAGTAATGATTCATCAGAGTTGGTTGATGCCACAATGTATCATCAGATGATTGGGTCCTTGATGTACCTGATGAACACGAGACCAGATATTTGCTTTGCGGTGAACACCTTGAGCCAGTTTCTGACAGATCCTAGACATGTTCACCTAATTGCTGTAAAGCATATTCTGAGGTACCTGAAGGGTACGATTGATTATGGGCTCAAGTATGATGCGAATCAAAAGTTTAACCTGGAGGGTTATGTTGATTCAGATTGGGCAGGCAGTGCTGCAGATAGGAAGAGCACTTCGGGGTGCTGCTTCAGTATGGGATCAAGTGTGATATCTTGGTTTAGCAGGAAGTAATCCTGCGTAGCACTGAGTACAGCCGAAGCAGAGTATGTTGCAGCTTATTCGGCTAGTTGTGAGGCAGTATGGATAAGGAAGCTACTGTCTGATTTATTTGGCCTCTAGTTGGATGCTACCTGTATCTATTGTGACAACCAGAGTTGTGTGAAGTTGTCAGAGAACCGGTGTTCCATGATAGGCCGAAGCACATCGAGATCAAATATCACTATATCAGGGATATGGTGCAGAGAGGAGCAGTGAAGCTCTAGTATGTTGTGATAGATGAGCAGACTGCAGATGTGTTAAGCAAACCACTAGCTAGAGTGAAGTTAGAGTACTTTAGAGAGAGGCTTGGTGTTCTTCAGATAGAATATAATTCGAGGAATAAGTGATGTGACACATTTGCAGGAGCCATTCCAAGCATGGTGGTAGGAGGATCCTTCCCATGGCTGTGGATGTAAGTGCTGTGTGATGAGCATCAGGACGATGCTCCGGTTACTGCTATGTATGATGATCATGTGTGATGAGCATCAGGAAGATGCTCCAGATGATATGCATTAGGACGATGCTATGACGATGATCAGGATGATCATGCGATGATGATATGCATCAGGACGATGTTGTGATGATGATCAGGATGATCATGCGATGATGATGTGCATCAGGATGATGTACTGTATGATGATGATCAGTATGATCATGAGCATCAGGAGGATGCTCTGTTCGAGGATGATCAAGTGGATCATGAGTATTAGGATGATACTCCATGGCCGTGGAGAGGTTGTGCGATAAGCATGTAATATTTCCATGGGAGATTTGCAGATACTCTTGCGAGGTTTTTCCTATGGCATATGATAGCTCCCTGGGAGATCTGGCAAATGCTCTTTCGAGGTTTTGCTTGGGAGGACATATAATATTTCCCCGGGATATCTTGCCGGTTGTGCTTAGGCACATAAAGGATCCTGGGATACTCTTTTGAGGTTTTGTCCTATGGCATATAATGTTTCCTTGGGAGATCCGATAGGTTGAGCAGTACGCTCGTAATCAGTCCTGGAATGCTCTTTCGAGAGGTTTTTCTAGACCACATGTAATCAATCCCGGAGATCTTGCCAGTCGTGGTTAAGGAACATAAATGATCCTGGGATGCTCTTTAGAGTTCTTGCCGGTCGTGCTATGCACATAAACGTTCCCGGGACACTCTTTTAAGGTTTCGTGGTGGTCACATGTAATAGCTCCCTAGGAGATCTTGCTGATAGTGCTTAGGCACATAAAGGATCCTGGGATACTCTTTCGAGGTTTTGTTGACACACGTAATTAGTCCCGAGGATTCCATAGGATGGCTAGCTCGTAGAGATGATGAAGACCTACATGAGGCTAGGCCTACAATTAGCATGAAAAAGGGCTGGCTCTGTAGAACTTCCTATGATGAGAAGAATTGAAAGATAGCCCAGTGTTTGAGATGACGAGTACAACAGACTGACGATGATGCTCCGTGATCCAGTGACGATGATCCAGCTCCAGAATTGAAGACTTGTGGCGAAATGTATTGATGACCTATGTCTAGAGAATACCTTCCTAGTTAAGAGGGAGTGTTGATGTATTTGTAACTTCAGAAGATATTCTTCTATGTATTACACTTGTACTTTATTTTGTTCATGATGGAGATGTATTATTCCTCCAATCAGAAGTGTCGCAAGTGTTGCAAGTGTCGCAACTTATATTTGATGGGTTATTAGACCACCAGTGTGGGGTTGGCCCTGCTTGTGTCATGTGAGTGGGTTATTAGACTTCCTTAGGAAGTCGGCTCGGCTAGAATTAAAGGCAGGTCAAGTTGTGTATAAATAGAGAGTGAGTGTGTCTCATTCTATTCATTCACTCACTCATCCAACTCGCATTAGTTGAGAGAGGAGTGAGCACAAGTGGAGGAGGAGTAGCTGCTGGAGTCATCTATCTTTGGGTTTGATCATTGTGATATTGTACTGTGGTTTATTCTATCTCTGAGGAATTTGCGGGGTTTTTCACCTTCTTGGTTTTCCCCGAGGAAAATCTATGTCTCTTGTGTTTATGATTGTTATGCTGTGCTTGTTATTCTCTTAGTAGGATCCTAGATAATGTTTGAATGATATTATCGAAAAATCAACATCATTATGTATTGGTTTTTGTCTCATTGAATCAATGCTGCCAGGTCATTTGTCTTGCCATAGGATGTTCAAGGTAAGTCCTCCATTTGAGTCGAACTTTGTAGTTATCAAGCTATCCGTCATGTCGGTCATCCCTGAAGCAGTCTCTCAACAACACTTATCCATACACCTTGTTTCAGTCCATAATCAGTTGATCTACCATCAAAATTAATCTTCCTATATCAGTTTCATGTCGATGATGTGGGATACATCATGTCCCTCCTTCGATGAATATATCCCTATCGACACTAGCACATAATCTAGGGGTTAGATTTAGAGACCACTCAATACCTTGAATCATGCATGCCTCAATGGCCAGTTTTCTTTCCGTCGACGATAGGCTTATGTCATTTACCTCTGATCGAATGATTCCTCGGATGTTCAACTCCAACTCATTCATTCGCATTCATTGGAATGTACTGAGATACCTTGGGAATCATTTTAATCACTGGTTATTTCCCTCGTACTTGTTAACATTTCACATCACTGACCAGTAATAAAGTGGTTTCTACCATGTTCGACCTCAACAAATTATAATCATATGGTTAGATCCATGTTGTTCAGGATTAGGTAGAATACCCTGGGTTTCTCTAATGTCTTGTTATCATACCCAGGTTGAGATGGATATTTTTAGTATTTTCCACACAGATTTTATGGTGGAAACCTGATTGATGTACTGCCGCACAGATCCACTCTTGTGTTGGTCATGGTTGTGTCATTATTTTATCATGGATCTATGCTTGTATTTTAGTATCCAAATTGTGTTTAGTGATTCAGATATGGATCCATGTTGTATTTTGGTGGCCATATCCTTAGTCAGTACCAACATGGATCTGCAATGTATTGGTCAGAAACCATGTTTTGAGTCATTGAGGTGTCTCGCTTAGAGATGTTAGAACTTGTATTTCAAAGTCCTTGATTGTTGTTGTTAGTTCTCCGACTGATGGTTCCTCTTTTTGGCAGTCATATCAAAGTACATCACCTATTCTTTTCATCTAGCTTTGTACTTTGGGTGGAAATTTGTTACATGGAATTTTTGTCAGCAACACAAATCTTGTGACCTTATGTTGCCACAATACCTGGATTCATTTTCATGGTGGATGATCCTTGAATTCCCTGGCCTGTAAATCACTTTTTTTTTCAACCTCGATGCACGTTGGTCCACTAGAAACTTGCATCGAAATCCTCTTGACGCAGTGTGTCTCACTGCAACACACATCCCTGGCGCACCTTGCCTTCAGAGCAAACCACATCAACCATGGAAGATACATCTTGCTCCACTGCAAAGCACGTCGACCTCTGTACAGGCATAAAATAAGGCTTTCGAGAAGCTTCTAGAGAGAAATCTCATTGGATATCCCTCCCTTCCTATTTATCTGGATCTAGCTCGAGATACAAAACTATTGGGATCATATCTCATCCATTTTCTCTAATATTCTCACCCCTCTCTTATCGTTATTGTCCTATAAATGAGACCTTTGGCAAGGGGTGTAGGGGAGGAGGAATTGATATCAAGTAAGTGCTGGAGACATTTTCCCAGAGCATTAGAATCTTGATGTGCTTCCTTTCAAGACAAGGGTGACATGTTGGAAGAGGAGGAATATATCGGAAGGATATTACGACACCAAGGCTCACGGTTCCATTTATTTTTGTTATCTTTAATACAATGATGCATTTCCTTCCCATACTTGATTGTTATTGTCATGTATAGAAAATATCCTTGGTCATATTTTTAGATCAGTTACATTGTTTCTAGTTCAATCCACTTGCTATTAATTTGTGTTGGATCTGTCACAGGTTCTCTCATATGTGGAGTTGGATTCTAGCAGCTCAAATATAACAAGGACGAACTTAATATCAGAGGTAAGTATTCTCTACTTCGTTCCTTGTGAGTATTTAATTG
This sequence comes from Larix kaempferi, assembly GCA_027924585.1. Lineage (NCBI taxonomy): Eukaryota > Viridiplantae > Streptophyta > Pinopsida > Pinales > Pinaceae > Larix > Larix kaempferi. The sequence continues at coordinate 26,072,216 of BSBM01000186.1, read as the reverse complement.
ATCTAGGTGAAGGTGTGCATGTATTGTCCATTTTTGTTCTAGTCTCGACTCATTCGAACTAGGGAGGTTCACTTGTGTCCGCACTTGAGAACTAATCCTTTAACACTACAATAAACCTGTGATGGAGTGGGAGATTTGTGTAGTGAATATTGAGTAAGGAAAATGGAGAATAGTTCAAGAATACAAATTGAGAATTTTAAAATCCATAACTTTGAGTTATGGAAGTTGAAGATGAAAGATCTTCTTGTAGACATAGATCAATGGATTGTTATGGATCCAAGTACAAATCCCACTAGTACGTCGAAACAAGATTGGGAAAATCTAGAGAGAAAACAAGAAGAATGATTTGACTGTATCTCTTAGATTTAGTGATGTTGAGCATATCTAGAGAATACAATGCAAAGAATCTATGGGATCAGTTGGGGAATTTGTATTAGTGCTAGTAAACAATTTATTTCTTTAAAAGAAGTTGTTTCACCTTAGGTTGGAGGATAGTGACATCGTGGAAGATCATCCAAATGTATTTAATAATCTAGTAAGTCAATTGGCCTCTGTTGATATTAAGATGTAGGAAGAAGATAAGTGTATTGCCTTGCTATGTCCTTTGACAAACTCTTGATATAATATAGTTTTAGAAATTGGTAGTGCCACTAAATCCAAAATAAATTTTGAGGATATAGTTGCATCCTTTTTATCAAAAGAAATGAGAAAACAATCCATGGAGGGTGCGACCAAGGACATTTGTTTAGGGTATATTTGGAATCCTGGTGACTTGTTAAGTTGAGTCACCATAGAGCGGTACCCATAAAAAATCCAAGCATTCCTTCCAATAAATACAATCTAAATAAATTTACAATTCAAGTAGAAATCATAAAAAAAGGATAAGTTTCCTACCTCAAGTCCAATGTTTGTAGAAGATCCCTCTTTTGAATTTCATTTCAAATGTATCTTTAATAATTTGCAATCACAAACACAAACAAAGATACAAGTATACAACTGAAAATATAATAATTTAATTGCAAATAAATGTGTTGAATTTACAAGATAACAAAGAACAAGAAATTAACACATTTCTGGACACAAATGAGAATTCTTTATTTAAAATAAAAACAAAATAGAAGATGGATTTCACTTGTTCTAAAACTAGATGTTGAGTTCCTCCGTACTAGGCCACACACATACATACCTTGGTACTCCAAAGGCACTCCCAAAGAAAAAAGTATGATATTTTCTTAGGAAGAAAAGAATGGAGAACGATGGAAATGCATATTTCCAGATATGGGGGATTTATTGCAAACCTGGGAATAGGGATTATGGATTCAATATGCATAAGAGCATCATGAGGATGCTATATTCTTCTCTCCTCCTTCTCATGTTTTTATATTCCTCGTTTATAATTTTGGGGAGATAGTTAGGGAAGTTTAATTAGTTATTCATGGGAAAAGGACGGTTGAAAAACCATGAAACTATTTTCACGTTTCCCAAAACTATTTTTTCTACCTTCACAATAAGAAAAATTTGCATATACACAGGTTAGTCATGTATAATTCATGTACATGTGGGAAATTGAGATTTTTGAATGTTTTAATTGAGAATGGATAAGGGGATTGAACCATAAAAGGACAAGGGAGTCTGCAAAGGTGTAAATCAACTTAAAATAAGCATTTTGTAGTGACGTGGAAAAATATGTTATAATAGATGCCCCCTAACGCGTGAGGTCAACAAGACAACTAATGGTCGAAATGCATTATAAATATTTGGAGGATGTGCATGGAGGACCCAGTAGAAGTAGTCAACAAACAACCATGGTAATGAACCTACAACATAACAATTCATAACTCTCTTCCTAAGGAGGGAATACCCATGCTCAAAAGTGATAAAAGAATGGCCGCCGGATCAAGTACACTCCAGGTTGATGTCATATATGAAAGTAGTGATCATGGCCAGGAAAATACAAAGTGGATCCATGTCAAAAAAGGAGATCATATCCATGAAGATACACAATGGATCTGCATAAAACCAAATATCATAGCCACAAAGTTACGTAGGGGATATATGTCTTAGAATCAAATAAAGGCATATGTAAATAAGACTAAATAGATCAATCTCCATAATAATTAGTGACAAAATAGGTGTGGATGGAAATCCAATGCAACTCGAGTCATAGCATAAATATGAGATGTTATATATGGACTCGAGGTATTCAAACCAACCAATACAAGTATAAGTCTAAACTATGTGAATAGATGTCCTAAAGTCGAATGTAATATGACACTGTTTGATTACCGATCATTGATGTATACCATTAACAAGCGTGAGCCAACTTACTGATACTGATAATGTGAAGCAAGGTACATAGCACAATCTAAAAATTGTGAATAAATGTCTTGATGTTGAATACCTGTAGACTCTAACAATCAGGGGACATTGCTGTATTCCCACAGTTGCTAGCAGAGAAACTTGCCACTGATGACTGCAAGCTCCAAGGTACTAAAAGGACTCTAGATCACTATCCTAGAAGTGTTTTGGAGTCGATGGGATGTGGTCAACTAGAAGGAGGGAATTAATGCATCCCCCATCATCCAACACAAGATAGTAGGAGAAGGCCAAATATTTGGTGGAAAAAAGCTAATGATTCTGAGATGTACTTGACACAGGAAGGCCGACATACTGAAGTCAAGAGTTCTTAGGATTGGCTGACATAGGATAAAAATTCCCTTGAACATAAGCACGACACAATAAGTGACTACGGTAACATGTAATCAAGAAAGAACACAAGATAAGTCAGTGATGTATGAGACATCAATATACTACTTCATAATGATTGGAAGATTAACCAGTCAGGGGCGATAAAACATAAATGAGTTTCTCTTCCTAAATCCATACTATAACCCAAACTGTAGAGACAATGACTCAAAATAGTGTGTTTTTTTCAAGGGAAATGCAACTTGCTGCCAAACATAAATAAGAACACGACCCTTTCCCATCCATCTTTTTGGAATATTTTATTTTTTGTCTTTTTCATATTATTAAATCCTCAAAAAGAAAAAAAGAATTCTATAATACATGGGAATAAATGAATGTCGAGAGAAAGTGAAGTAGTTCCAAGCACATGGAACATACCTATGCATAATGCAATGAACATGAGTAGGATAGGGACACTCGGGGTGTGTTTCTTCCCAGTAAAAGGGTATCAAGTTGCAAAGGAAAAATGATGCACATGTTAATGATAATGATATAAAAGGTGAGGGATTAACAGATAGTCATAAGCTAGAAGCCTACATAAGGATCAAAAGCACAAGCAGGAATAATGCAATGCATTTACAACTAAAACAAAAAAATTGGCAAGAGTCCCCTTTAGGAAATGGTCAACATAAAATATAGGAAGTAAGAATGAATCTCCAACACAAAAGGGCAGGAAACATTACTGAGGAACTCTCCAATTCGAAAAATTCAACAGCATGAGAATCAACGGAAGATAGGATCTAATATAGGATTCTCATGGAACATGTAGGCTCTATTGCAAAAAAATGATATAGTGGTATCAAGAGATGGTTAAATTCAAATTTCCACAAGAAGACCCTATGGTGTTAATTCGAAACTGAAGGATATGGTTCAAAATGCAATGACTGAGATCATATATTCCTCAATGCTAGTTAAGAAACACAATACATGTAGGAAATATTTTCGTCATCAAAAGAAATGGTTCCCCTGAAAAAAAATGCAAAAAATATGACAAGATAGACCTAAAACACAATCCAATTAGTCCATTTTACAAAGTGACAAAATAAGCTATATGAAAGTGGGTAGGTTAAAATGAATAAATTAGGGTAAAAAAATAATTTACCATTTCATTTATGAAATTGAAAAAATTGGCGAGTTTTGGGTGAAAACAACCTTGATCTTTCAGAGCAGATTGCACAAGCTAGGATCAACGATTTTCGATGTCGTTAGTTCTAGGTAGGATATCTCACTTTGCTCTTTCATTTAATTATTGTTTTATTTGATTTTAATTCCATTTTTTGAGTTTTGTGGGAGGACCTAATTGTCCGTGGAGGTGTACATGGACTATAGCAGTGCGTGTCATGTATATGCAACTTCCCATACTGTATCTCACGCATACATCCATGAGTTGATTTTTTTCAAAAAAGGAGCTAAAAATGCCATTTTTTTGCAGTATGGTGATCAAGTGGCATGAGAGGGAACATGAGGAGATTGATAACCTTGTCCTAGGAGATACTTAATCCTTGGAAGTGCTCTACCAATGCATACAAAAGAATTTTTTTGAATGCAACAACGTGCGGGATAATAATCAAATTTTGCAAGTTTTTATTGATTACTGGGACCCAGACACAGAATCCTTCATCTTGGATGGCCAACCTTTGAAAATAGAGGTGGAGGACATATATTTCCTCATTGGCCTTTCCTGCCATGGTGAGTTGTTGAGCTTTAAAGCTCGAAGTGTCAACACTATGACTGTGAAGGAATACATGGACACGTATTGTGTTCCTAGGGCCAACAAGATCAGATCACATATTTTGATCCATGATATAGAGATACTAGGGCTCAATATCATTTTATTGGCCATCGTATTGATCACAGGGTCGACATCTATGCACCAATCCTTGAGGGTGCATATATTTTAAGCAATTAGATGCTTAGAACCTACAATATTTGACTGGAGTACCACGTTCTTGGGATGTATAAAATCCTAGCTCTCGGAATGCAAGCAGGTGAAGAAAAGGAAATTTGGATTTGGTAGTACACTTTGTAGCTTCTTTTTAGAGAGGGTGTCAGGTATTAGTCCACAAGTACCGAGGGATCCACACTCTCTCTTGGAGCCTTCCATGATTAGATGGGAAAGCATGATGCTACGACTTGGGGGTGGGTGAGTTACCATCCCATTCAATGATGAATTATTTTCATGGTGGGAGAGTTATATCATAGCTATTGATGACTTCCCATATCGGGGCATTGAACTCAGTCAAGACCCTAACATGGTTGTCCCCACGAGAAGCGCACTGGGTGCGACTGGTAAGTTATTTTTTAAACCATTTTAATTTTATTTCATTTTTATATTTTGTTATAAATGCAAAACAAAATACATGTTTTTGGGATGGATACTAATACATTTCCACAATCGTGATATATATTGGACCGACCCGTCTTGCAGGACTACCCTGCTACAGGTGCAAGACACGAGAGGGGGAAGCTCCTTATGCTTATTATACACTCGATAATTTCAAGAGAAACCTAATGAACCTGACAGAGGGCATCCTGAAGACGAAGATCAAGGATCTACCAGAGACAGTGTAGCAACAGATAGTTGTAGTAACTAGAGTTTGGGTTTGTGTGTTCAGGAGGGTATCCACTATGGTCATGTCCTACAATAGGGTTAGGATTTAGGTGACCCTTAGGATTATTTTCGATTGTATGTCTAGTTCCAATAGCACTCATTTTGGACATGATTAGACCCATATATTTTGTAGATGTATAAACTTTTTATTTTTTGATATATATATCCACAAACGTTTTTCTTTGGTGTACTTATTTACATTATCTATAAAATGAAAATGCATTTTATGTACATAATGTTATTATTGTGTTATAAATTATACAAATTCCAGTATAGAATGTAATTAGCATATGCATCAATAATTTTGTTTTTATTTCTTGATATATGATTATAAGTAATATAAACAAGGCCTTGGCAGCGGTTCTTGGAGCGAAGCATTTTGAGAGTCGTTCTTTGCTGCAGCTTGGGCAGCCAGGGCTTGGCCCAGCCGCCCCTCCTTTCCCTGTACATTGCTGTGATCAGGTGTCTGAAATCTTGGCCATTGCGGCAGTTCTTGGAGCGAAGCATTCGTTCTTTGCTGCAGCTTGGGCGGCCAGGGCTTGGCCCAACCGCCCCTCCTTTCCCTGTACATTGCTGTGATCAGGTGTCTAAAATCTTGGCCATTGCGGCGGTTCTTGGAGTGAAGCATTTTGAGATCGTTCTGCTACAGCTTGGGCGGCCAGGGCTTAGCCCAGCCGCCCCTCCTTTCCCTGTACACTCTCGGCAGGATATGGAATGGAGACGAAGATCACCCTCAGCACCTTGTGCCCAGCAGCGTATGCTCATGGGGTCTGTATTCACACTGAATGGGATGAATTCAAGAACCTGATTATGGTAAGATCTATGAGAAATGGAGAAGCCTGCCTTAGTCTTCGATGGGATGACGAGAAGCTGAGAATGGGTTTATTACTCTGTCGGGAAGCCTCTGGATCCATGGATCAAGGATCTGCCTGCTTCATCTGCTCATCGGCTGCAACGGCCTCGCCTGCCTCATCAAGATCGATGCCGACTCTGACTCCGCCACCACCATCATGCCCTTGGTTCGTCGTCCCTTTCATACGGTGGAGGCATCTGGGGATTGATTTCAGCGACGCTCAGCTTGCTTCGGTGGACTGCTCCAGCCAAAATGGGGTTTCTCTGGTTGATTCTTCATCAGGGGTTTGCTTGCTGGCTGTTTTTGCTGGTTTGGGAGGTCTACCGTGTCTGCTGCTCTGTCCACAGACATGGATCTTCTGCTTCCTTGATGAGGGTTTCGGTTTTGACGGATCTATATCTTTCTGTGGAGAGTCTGCTGCAATGTGAGCTGTGGATGGTCATAGCTTCTTGTTCTTGTGTGGCTATGGTGGATTTGAGCGGGTTTCTACTCACACTTTCTGTAGTATGTTCAAGATTTATCTGCTCTTCTCTCTGGGTTTCTCTTTTTTTTGGTTCAGCTCTTTATAAGCTGTTGTTTCTGCTTATATGGGACAGAAATATGTGAAAATGTAGGGATCCTTGTTGATTCTACTACATGTGCAATATGTAATTTTGATCATCTTTTTGAAATAAAATTACGGACTTTTTCCAAGGAAAAAAAAGTAATATAAACAAATTTTTGCTCAAGTAATCGTACAGACAAAAACTAACGAGGTAGAATAGGATCACAAAACCAATACTCACCATTTAGCTATGAAAAAATTAGCTAAGAATCGAGACAAACTTCTAGATGTAAATACCATTTGAAAGGAATCATAAAGGAGATTTATCATGTCACTGTACTTGGACATATTATTGGTAGATGCCCCCATACAAGCACCTCTCGAGACAACTAATTGACTAGTAGGGGAATAAATCATCCATGCAGTTGAGGAAAGGTTTCCAATATGGAAACTAGCTCCACCTATGAACCCTAAAAAAATTCCTCTTGACATCTAACAACACAAGAATGGAACTACATAAGGGATATGCCAAAAAAAAAAATTGTACAATTGTACAACTATGTACAATAAAAAGCATATGAATCAAGCATAATACTTTTTCAGATAGAGCCCATTTCTAGGCTCAACAAACTTATTTCCTTCGTAGTCATTCAAATCATAAGCACCTTTTTTAGAAATTTAGAAATGATATAAGGACTGAGCCACATAGAATCGAATTTACCTACCCCTAACGGATCCTTATCCTGATCATAGAGCAAGACTGCAAGGTCTCCTTCCAAGAACATTGTTCGACAAACAAACTTATCGTACTGACTCTTTAATCGCTTTTTATGCACTTCATTCATCATAGAAACATCTTGACGTTCTTCATCAAGATGTTCTAGGTGAACTAAGAATTCTTATAAAGCTGGAGTATCAGGGAAAAATTGAATAGCTAACTTCAACCAAGGAATTTTACATCCAATCGGGAGGAATCCTTCAACTCCATGAATGAGTTGGAAAGGGGAAAACCCTGTAGCAGTCGTAATAGTTGTTTGATAAGCCCATAAAGTAATATAAAACATCAAATTCCAATTGGATATGCTTTTGTTAACTATTCATTGAAGCATGGTCTTCAAATTTTTATTGACGGCCTTGACTTGACCATTTGCTTGGGGGTAAAAAGGTGAAGAATGTTCTTGTTTGAACGCCAACTTGGTGATCAACTCAAACATAATTTGATCTCGGAAATTTTGACCATGATCGGTAACGATTTCACGGGGGATACCAAACCTCATAATGATATGATTGAACATAAAATAAGTGGCAATTTCCCCATCACTACAGAAAGTAGGCATGGTTTCTTCTCATTTCGTAAAATAGTCTACAACCACAATGCTATATCGATTACCCCAACCGACATTGGTTTGAAGGTCATAAAATAAATCCCCCACTTGGTGAAGGGACCTACAATTATCATGGGAAACAAAGGATAAAGGTGCATGCGCATATTTTTTGTATATATCTGACAAGCATGACATTTTTTAACCGCTTCAATACAATCTTTAAATACCGTCGAATAAAAATTTCTAGCATGCAAGATATTTTTGGGTAGTCACAAGACCAAAAAGATGACCTCCATGGGGTCCACTATGAGATCCATTTAAAATGGATCAGCTTCTCCATGGTTCAAACAAGGACATAATATGGAATTAACTCCACGACGATACAAAGTATCGCCGATGATGAGTTAATTGTTTGCATTATGTCTAAGACACCGTCGCTCATCTCGTGAAAAGTATTGAGGACACTTCAAAGTTTGAAGATATATCAAAATATCTCCATACCAAGGGTCTAACAAAGAGATGAGAAAACAATTATCATCAGGGAATGATGCATATTCAATATTATCACATTCTACACTAGCAATGAGATAAGATCAACGAAGACCAACTATTTCGTAGACTTAGCATACTGAAACTCTAAGTTGAACTCCTGCAAGATCACAATCCATTTATTATATTTTCCCCCAATTATTCGTTGGGTCAAAACATATTGAAATGGGTTGAGATATGAAATTATAGTGGTCATACTTACACAATAATATGTAGTGTCGAAGTCTTTGATTACAAAAAAATCCACTCCAACTAATTTCTCTACGTGATAATATTTCAGTCTAGGCCCACCTAAAGCACGAATAAGATAATAGATGACATATTCTTTAAAACTATCATCTTCCTATACTGAAACTACACCAATTGTGGAATCATATGCGGGAAGATATAACAAAAAATATTTTGTATAATTTGGAGGACTAAGTAAGGGGGTTGTCATAAGGGCCTTTTTGAGAGCTTCAAAATAAGCTTGGGAAGTTTCACCCCATATAAATGGGACCTCTTCTTTCAGTAATCGCATGAAACCTTTTGTAAATTTGGCATAATTCATGATAAAACGCTTGCAAAATTTAGCTTTTCCTTGGAGGATCTGAAGTTGGAGAACATTTGTAGGAGGAGGTAAGTTAACAATGGCTTCCATGTTTAAAGGGTCAACCATTATCCCCTTATTTAAAATAATAAAACCTAGGAGTCGTCTAAACTAAATGTAAAAAAATGCACTTGTGAGGATTCAACCGAATCTTATAATGCCTACATCGTTCAAACACAAGGAAAAGATGGTTTGGATGATCTTGCCTCTTACAAGAACAAGTTGATAAATCATCTAGATAGGCTTCAACAATGTGCTTGATGTCATGGAAAGTGAAATACATGGCTCGCTAAAAGGTCGCTCCAACATTTTTAAGGCTAAAGGGAATTTTTCTGTATGCAAAATTTCCCCAGGGATAAATAAATGTAGTTTTATGTTGGTCCTCAAGACTAATTTGAATTTGGTTGTACCTAGAGAATACATCCATAAATGAAAATATCTCACTTCCTACACACTCATCAATAATATGATCGATGAATGGGGTGGTAAAATTGTCCTTAATACAAGCCTTGTTCAAATCCCTAAAATCCATACAACTTGAAGGTTACCCTACTTCTTGTCTATAGGAACAAGATTGGAAACCCATTCTGTTACATAAATAGGATAAATATAAATTTTTCCTTAAGAAGTTTTTCAACTTTTGCTTTGATAGCAGCTACTTTCCCAAGGTTGACTAGATGAATTTTTGGACGAACCAGTTTTAGGTTCTCATAGGTTTTAATATCATGTTGAACGATACTGGGATCAATTCATGGAATTTCCTCATATGACCAAGCAAAGACATTGTGGAATTACTTGAATATTTATATATAATAAAAAATCTCTTCAAGAGAACAGTTTGCACCAATGCACATATTCTCAATGATGTCAGGGTTCCTAGAGATATTGAGTGAAATCATTTTATAAATGTTCACCACATTAAGTTTGGCATAAATTCCCTGTTGGGACAAAGGGTTCAATGGTCAATCAACATATTTATGAAAATTAACATGAAACTATCCATTCTTAATCTTATCTAGAGCTCAAAGAAAATAGGAATAATGATGCATATCTTCCCAGGGATTTTTTAGGCCTAGTTAAGGCTTCCAGGATAGCCTCATCCGAAGGCATAACTATGTATAGACAATATTGAGAAGTGGAGGAATGAACAACCTAAACTGGTTGAATGGTTTGATCCACCTCTTCAATAGGGAATGGATCATTGTCTCTAGTATCTTGTTGAATCACTTGATAAGTTATATCTGTTGTAGACAAAGGTAAGACAATCTCAGAGTGATGAGACTCTTCCACTGAATCCAATGGAATGGGAAGTACACAAGGATCATCAAGGTAAGATGTTCTAAAATAATCTACTCTTGATATAGGAACTTCTTCATCAGCTGGAAAAGGAGTGGAACTAGTGAAGAAGGTAGGAGATGGGATATTAAAATCACCCATAAGTGATGGATATAAACCAACTCCCATATTCTCAGTCACTGAATGCGAATTATCAATTGAAGGGATATTCGATCTTGCAAGTGAATTTGGATTTTTTTGAGTGAAGGAAAACTAATCAATGGTAACGATATTTACTTCATGAGGAAAACAAATCACTCGAAAAACTGAAGACACAATGGTAGTCATTGCATACATCCAGCTATGTCCTAATAAAATATTATAATCGATAGGATCATTGACTACTTCAATCTACACACAAATGGTTTTTTATCCCAAATGTACAAGAAAGGATGGAATGATCCAATGCGTCTAGAAATATAATCCATTAAAATAAGTAAGTAATGTGGGTGATGGAGCGAGTTCTAGAGATCCCAATGATTTCCAAGAGGATAGAGCCATAACACAAGTCGATGCACCCTCGTCCACAATTATCCTACCAAAAGTATTTGTGGGATGAACTGCATTGATTTGGAAGCCAACATGATATGGAAGACACAGTTTCACATCTGACACATTGAACTTCACAACCTTACCGTTCGAAGGATCTAGATTTCCTAAGGTAGACAACAAAACACTATGTTGGGATGGGAAAATTTGAAGGACCTCAAGAGATGACACAACAAAAGGAGTTTCAACTAAATTCTTAATGATTGAATAGTTGCGGGTAGCTCTCATATTGGGATTGTGTGACGCCCTCTTATAGACACCTTTTGGCATCTGAGTCATTTTATCTACCAAATTTTTGTCTATTTGAAGAGGGTTCTATGGCTCAATACCTTCCTTATCATTCAATGAAGACTCAAGATTACTATAGTTTTTAGCTCTGGTTGAAAATAAGACATCAAATATGACCATATTAATGTATGATTGATCAGATGAGGGAGCATTTTGGTCTCCCCCTTGCACATTTCAAGTAGGTTTAGAAGAGACATAAGCTAAAAGTTGTCCTTGTGGGAAAGGATTAGTCATAACAACTGGTTGTTGTTTCTGATTCAACATTTCCATGGCTTCTTCCATCAACGGGAATTGATGAGTAAGGTGATCTCTTTTGTAAAGTTTACAAGGAAACTTAACCTTCCTATATTTTCTTTTCCCCTCCAGCATTATTGTTTTGTTTAAGTTTCTCATTCTTACCCTCTCCTTTATTATTAATAATAATATTATTATTATTCCCACTAGGATGTTGGTTTCCTTTTTTATTAGCCTTCACAGTGTGTTCATAATCTATTTGGGAAGAAGGAGAGGTGGAAACAAAAGTTTTTCCAGCTATAGAAGATTGGATGGACAAAATTTTCATTTGACTATTGAAAACTTTGACAGAATTATGATGAACTAAAACAACAATACCATCAGCATATGATCCAGAATTGGGTTACAAAGGGTCTATATTAGACCTCGATGCATCAAGAATTATTTTGTAAAGGACCACAAATTGAGAATAGACCAAATCTAACTACTGGACCTTAAAAATTGTTTCTTCTTCGGTAGTGATCCTTGAGGTGGAAACATCCTTGGAGATATAAAGCAATAAGTACTTGAGAAACCATTCTAACTAGAAATCATGTGGAATATGAGCCTTAATCATCCTTTTCTACCTACACCATTCTTGGAGGTGATCCAAGATATGGCCAGTTTTATTCTTCCCTAATTGAGACAATCTATCAGTACCGACATCATACCGGATGTGAAACTAAAAGTCGTTTAAAAAGACAATCACTAAATTGTGAAAACAACAGAAAGATGAACTACGCAAATCAATGTACCATTTAACAACCACTCCAGTGAGTGTGCGTTGAAATAGTCTTAATCAAATAGAATCATCATTAAGCAATTTTGAACAACACCATAAGTGAAAGCTCGTAACAAGATCTCCATGATATTCTCCAGTTTTGTCTTCAAACTTTGGAATGTCTAAGGGAAATTTGGTTGTAACTGGAGGCTAGTTAGGACTATGACACACCGCTTCATTCATCAATTTCAATCAATATGGAAATTTCAAAGTTGTGAGAAAATGAATTATTGGCTATTGTGTGGAGAAAGGATTGGGGTATGAACCCTATAGTGCAAAATTCCCACTACCAGTATTCAAAAAAGAGTAGGTGGGGTTGTCTCCAGCCATTGCTTGTGCAACACTTGTCCCTATAAATGGGTTCCAATGGCTATGCATAGGATTTTCCCTAGAAGGATTACCCTGCATCCATTTTGACTGGGCCTGAGAAATGTTTCCCCCAACTGACATCCCAATTGAAGGTACAAAATTACTACCTCCTCCACTAAACAGTGAATTGGGGGTAGATCTAGCAAGCATAGAGGATGATTGAAAACCGCCCATTTGAGTATTAAAACTTGTAAATTGGTTGACACCTAACACAGGTCCATTAGATTGGATTGGTTCGCTCTAAAAAGAGGGAAAGGGTGGGAGAATATGTCCTCCATTCCAAGGAAAACCTTGGAAAGGTATAGAGGAACCACTTAACCCAGTAGTAGGATTCTGAAATAAGGGATTTGAAGTAAGTGAGAAATTAGGAATACCCAAAACTAGCATCCCGTATGTAAAGGAACTAGACCCAAAAGGTGATGATAAAGAAAAAATCATAGGTTGAGTGACTGCTAAACCTAAAGGTAGAGTGTTGGTGCCAAAATTAACAACATGAGATGAACTAGATATTAATGCATTTAAAATTGGAGTGCTTATATAGGGAGGAGAAAATCCTCATGTCACTGTGGTTGAAGTGGAGTATGCAACTCTCCCTAAATTCCCCCTAAATCATCCATGATCAAACCTATTCTTATGTGATAAGAACTTGTTCTTTGTCCAAAAGGACTAGGAACCTACACTAAGAATGGATCATCAGGTCCAATTAAAGGAGGGCTCAAGGGTCTTACAAATACTTCGACTTGAAGATATTCAACTCTAGTGATGTGAGGTGCAGAAGTGTTGTTTTTTATAAGTCGTGGTTCACTGACTATATTGATAGAACCTGTTGGCTAAAAATAATCATATGTGTTTGTTCAATGCCTTTTTCGATGCGGTGGAGGATCCACTGTGACTGGAGGAAGATTATGAATCCTCCTAGAATGATGAAGTGGTTTATCTTCCACCCTAATTTTGTTAAAAAAAATCGAGTCCTAAGGCCAACTAAATCACACATAGTACAAAGAGCACACCACTAAAAAAGAGTCTTAGGAAATCAACGAGGAAAATAAAAGGGCCTTTCAAAGTTTAGTGTGGGTTGATTATGTCCCACAACCAAACAACAAAGGTGTGAAAGTAGTTACCAAGGCCTTTGCTGATAGTCCTTATTAGTGCAAGTCTCCCCACAAGGAAAGGGACACCCTCCAAGGGTATTATCAGTTTGGATCAACATCTGCTCAAGGTACGTAGGAATCCCCCTGAAGAAACATGTGTGGTACCTAAAACAATATATTATGGTCACCAACTCATAGTCAGCATCTGAGGGAACAATCGATGGTTAGGTTCGTACGTATGGGTAGGGTATCTAATCATGAAGCCTCAACTATATTGGAACCAAAGGGGGTACAAGTTGTTACTAAAGAAATCTCCGTACAAGTAAAATCCCACAAATGATCATTTTGAGTATCAGAGGAGTAATCTCTTCAACCCAACCTCACAGGACCTCATGCTTAACTTAGGTGTTAGTGTAGCGTCTCAGCTACACTCTTATGATATTGGATTTCTTCCTATCCTTTTTAAATACCACTATGTTTGAAAATTTTAAATATCTTTATATTGTTAACTACCAACATATTTCAAGGCTCTAATCTTAAAAATTGTTGAACCCTACAAAAAATAAAGTTCTGATTAATTTTAGATTAAGCGAACTTAGTTTTAGTGGTTGTTGTTACTCAAGGAAATGGAAGTGAGTCTGATGTTTTTTTTGACACTTACAACAATTGAAACACTTCAAAGATATATGCGTATAAAGGAAAGTAAATCTTTCACTATATTTAGTGATATACAACACTTCAAAATGAAACCTTTCCACAATTTTTTTCTTTCTTTTTCGTTCTTAAAAATAAACTTACAAAGAAAATAAAATGCAAAATTTTTCCTTTTTAAAAAATGGACCAACACTTAAGACTGGCACTTACACAGTAGCTCAAGGATTCCTCTCTCTGCAAGACTCTCATTCCCCCTTACACTCCCCTGCACTTTGGAAATCAGTCTGGAGTCCATACGGTCTCCCCAAGGTGAACTTATTCATGTGTATACTTATGCACAAAAAATATTTGACAGGCGAAAACGTGGGCAAAAGAGGGTTCCATGGACCGCATAGATGCTTTTTATGCAACTCCGCCTCTGAAATTTTAGACCATCTATTCGTCGATTGTGTCTTCACCCAATCAGTTTGGGATCTTTCTCTTCAAGGATTGTGAGTCTCTGTCCTTCTCAAATAGCAATAGTCCCTCTATACATCTCCTGGAGAGATCGTTATCCCTGAAAGAGATCCAAAAATACAATATGAAACAAAATATGGCAAGCTCTTCCAAAATGCATTTGGTGGAAAATCTGGTTGGAAAGGAATGACTGGGCTTTTAACAATAGGCCTTCGTCCCCAGTGATGGTGCCAGCCAAATAAAAAATGCTTTTGTTGGAATCTATTGGGAGGTATGCTCTTGATTCCACATTATCCCCAGAAGAGTCCTTGTGGTTGGGAACCTGCACGCCCATGAAGAGGAAGGAGGCTCTCAGAAATCCTTTTACAACTCCACATTGGCGTTTGCGTTTAACAGAACAAGAGTTTTTTCGTGGTGGTAGAGGCATTTAATTGCCATGATCTTCTTCGACGGTGCGTCCAAGGGGAACCCAGGGACCGCAGGTGCAGGAGGTTTGATCCTTTCCCCTGACATATTGCATGAATCTCGTTTCAGCTAGGGCTTAGGAAAAAGCTCGAATAATCAAGTAGAAATCTACAGTCTCTTAAAAGTGTGTCAGCTTGCGAAGGATCTTGGATACAAGGAAATTCAAATATTCGGAGATTTAGAAATACTGATTAAACTCCTAAATTCCAATGATCACTTTAGCAATCCCTCTTTGAACAAAACCTTGCAGCGAATTCAAATTGTAATGAATGAATTCAACAAGGTTTCTTCTTATCATATACTGTGAGATCTAAACAGGCATGCAGACTCTTTGGAAAATATGGGCTGGCTTCTGTCTCAGGAAAGCTTCATCTTGAATGGTGGTCCCAGCTCGTTTCGAGTCCAATTCCTTAACCGAGTTCATGTAAAGCGCTCTTTTCCACTTCGGGGGCTGCATTCTCAGGAAACAAATTCTCTGACAGAAGAGTGAATTTCAGGCAACTTACTTTCTGATCTTTTTGTAAAATGGTTGATTAGGAAATAGCCCAACCAAGCTTTCTTTTTTAAAATTAAAAATCTACTCGTTTGAGTTAAAAAAAAAAAAATGGACCAACACTCAAAACAACCAAAGAAATTTTTTCTTTTTCTTTTTGACAGAAAACTGAAAAGCAACTTCAAATTTTCAAAATAGATGATTTTTTTTCTTTTTTCAAAATAAAGGTAAACAATTCTTTTTTGGTTTATGATTGCAAGAAAATAAAGAATCATAGAAATATTGTAAGCTAGTTGTTTTGTTTAACGCAAAAGAGTGCAAATTATAAAGAAGCAAACATATACAAACAACTTTTTCTTCAAATTATAATAAACAATTGAATGAAAAATTTACCATGTAATACTTTTTATTGTTTTTCTTTAATGATATAAACAGAAAAAGAAGTGCAAATAAAAAAAGAAATATTTATAAAATCAAACTGCTAAAAACTTGTACAAAAAACCCAACAAAAATATTAGGGTAAAATCCTAAATTGAAAATATTCCTTTTTATTTTTTTGTTTTTGTAAAAAATAGTATTGTTTTTTTAAAACAAAGACAAACCACATGAATTCATAGTCAACTTAAACACAGGGTGACCCACTTCTCCAGTTCTAGAAGGAAACAAAACTAAAAAAAGAATAAAAAGAGGATGTACGCAGGTTGTGCAAAGTAAACCTGTGTATAGGTGCATGTGTAGTGTCTAGGTCACGTACATGGAGAAAAATCTAGTTTTTAAAAATAGTGCAAGATACAGGAATTATGCATGCATGTGTGCACTATAATCTGCGTATAATTGCGGGCGAAGACAAGAAAACTAAAAAATATAATCCCCAAAACCACTAATTACTTCCTAGAAGAGTCCTAAGATGATCGATTACTAGTCTATGATAAAAAAAATTCAGAAAAACAAATAGAAAGAACAAAAACAAACCGAAAATCAATTGAAAACAAAAAATCCCTAAACTACCCATGAAATGAAAAAATTCCCCAGTGGAGTCACCATTTTTGTTTTGGGTATATTTGTAACCCTCATGACCTCTTAGGTCGAGTCACCACAGAGAGATGCCCATAATAAATTCAAATATTCCTTCCAATAAATGCAATCTAAATAAATTTATAGTTCAAATAGAAACAAAAAAACAAGGATAATTTTCCTACCTCGTGTTCGATGTTTGCAGAAGATCCCTCTTTCGAATTTCATTCCAAATCTATCTTTAATAATTTGGAATCACAAACATAAACAAAGATAAAGGTAGACAATTGCAATTATAATAATTTAATTGCAAATAAATGTGTTGAAATTACAAGATAAAAAAGAACAAGAAATTAACACATTCCTGGACAAGAAAGAGAATTATTTATATAAAATAACAACATAATAGAAGATGGATTTCACCTATTCTCGGCTAGGGCAGTGTTCTGAAACTAGATGTTGAGTTCCTCCGTCCCGGGCCACACACATGCACACCTCCTCAATACTTCAAAGGCATGCTCAAAGAAAACCATATGATAGTTTCTTGGCAAGAACATAATGGAGAATGTTGAAAATGCAGATTTCCGGATAAGGGATTTATTACATTCCTAGGAATAGGGATTATGGATTCAATATGCATAAGAGCAACATAAAGGATGATATATTCTTCTCTCCTCCTTCTCATGCTTTCCTTTTCCTCTTTTATACTTTTGGAAAAGCAATTAGGGAAGTTTAATTAGATATTCACAGGAAAAGGACGATTAAATAACCGTGAAACTTCCCAAAACCATTTTTCTTTTTTACCTTCACAAAACTCCACATGAGGCATGTATTGGTAAAAAAACTCCACATGAGTCATGTATTGGTAAAAAAACCTCTCTTAAAAATATCATAGTTTTTTGATGTGATTCTTATGTGAATGTTCCAAAGGAAAATAGCAATAAGTTGGATAATAAAGAAGAAAACTATATATATTTATTGGTTACAAAGGTGGTATAAAAGGTTTTAAACTTTGGAACCTAGTATCTAAGAAGATTGTTTATAGTTGGTATGTTGTATTAGAGAGATTAATGTTCCTCCCAAATAGGATGTTCAACCGAAGAAATAAGAACGAAATACAATAAAGCTTGAATTGGAGGATAGAGAATTTGAACCAAAAGAGGAAGAACCTAAAGTTTCATCCTTGAGGAGATCTGTTCGTGAAAGGAGGAGACTAGAAAGGTATATTCCGCCTGATTTATTCTCTATTTGTTACTGACGATGATCCTAAATTTCTTAGGGACACAGTGGATTAAGAGAATAGTAAACTTTGGAAGAAGATAATGGTTGAAGAAATGAATTCCTTGGATAAAAATAAGACTTGAAGGGATCTAGTTGAGTTGTCGGTTAGAAGAAAACTTGTTGTCGGTAAATGAGTGTTTAAGATGAAGTTGAATGCATAAGGTAAGGTGGAGACGTACAAAGCTCGCCTAGTAGCTAAGGGTTATCCCCAAGTGAAGGGAATTTATTTTAGTGATATTTTCTCTCTCACTACTAATTAAATTCTATTATATGTCCTTTATCCATTGCTACTGCTTTTGGTGTTGAATTAGAGAAGATGGATGTAAAGATTGAATTTCTGGTGACTTGGAAGAACAAATCTACATGAAACAACCAAACATTTTTGCAGTAAAAGCAAAGAAGGATCTAGTTTTCGATATGAAGAAGTCTTTGTATGGATTAAAAAAATCACCAATAATGTACTATCAAAAGTTTGATACTTATATATTAGTACTTGGTTTCTCAAGAAGCAAAGCTAATCACTATGTGTATTCCAAGCAAGTAGGTGATGATTTTATTTATGCGGTCTTGTATGTTAATGATATCTTGTTGATTGGAAACAATAAGGAAATAATCAAGGATGTCAAATCCAAAATGTCTTTTAAGTTTGATATGAAAGATCTTGGTGCTGAAAATTTTCTTTTGGGCATAGAAATTAGAAGATATTGGGCCAATATAAGACTTTGATTAAGTTCAAGGTAATATGTTGAGACAGTTGCATAGGTTTGATATGTTGGAATGTATACCATTAAAGGTACCTATTCTTGTAGGTGTAAAGTTATATGCAGATCAATGTCCCAAGACTCAATAAGAGGTAAAATGCATGTCATTCGTTCCCTATGTTAGTGTTGTTGGAAGTTTGATGTATGTTATTGTCTGTACTAGACTTGAAATTTCCCATGTAATGGGAGCCTTGAGAAAATAAATGTAAAAAACCAAGGAAGGAACATTGGACAACAATAAAGAGGGTCTTTAGATATTTGTGTTTTATTTTAGATGATGCAATTTGCTACCAAGGAAGGATTGGACCTCACAGGGAAATATATATACAAGGTTTTTTTGATGCATAGTTTTTATTTTTATTTTTTTATGCAGACTACACTAGAGATCTTTACCAAAGAATATCTACAAGTGGTTATGATTTTAACTTATTTAGTGGAGCAATTAGTTGCATGAGTAAGAGGCATGGTGTAGTTGCATTGTCAACTATGGAAGAAAAGTAAATGGAAACCACTTTCGGAATGAAGGAATCCACATGGTTGCAAAGATTGTGTTCATGTTTTGGTTTTGTTCATAAAGTAGTGCGAATATGTTGTGATAGATCAAGTGCATTTTTTTGCTGGAAAAGAACCATGCTTATCATTTCAAGTCAAATAATATTGATTTTTTATACCATTTTGTTAGAGACATGGTTGATTAGAACAAAGTATTGTTGGAGAAAGTTGATACCTTGAAGAATGTTGCAGATTCATTAACAAAGTATGTTGGTACTCAAAATTTATCTTGGTGTAGAGAATCAATGGGAATTTACACCCTTTTCCCTTTGACCCTCTGTTTTAGAGAATACAACAAGTGGGATAATGTTGGACATGTGTTGTAGTCTAATTTGTCGGTTCCCAGAGAAAGGGTGTCCCAAGGGGGTTCATAAACCCCCCTAACTAGATGGGTCGGTGAGCCCCTTCCAGAAGTTCAAGGGAAGTGCCCCCAAAAGAAACTTTTGGGTACTTTTTTGGTCCATTTTGAGGTGTTTTCGGCCCATGATTTTGTGGCCTATTGAAACTAATTCTAGTTTAGGAATTAGGGTTGTGAAGCATATATTAGGGTTTTGGATGTTATAATATTGTATTGTAAATATATAAGATAATATACTGAGATAGAGAGTGGATAAACTCTCAAGATTTCTAGTTTTCTCAGTTTTGGGTTTCTAGGGTAAATATCAACATAATTTATGTGTGAACCATTGTTAATTGTTGTGTTTTAGATTCTTTTTATCACTACTTTTGTTTACAGAGGTTTATCAAATTTATTCAAAGGTGACCCAAGAATTCCAAACTATAAATTATTTAATCAACTTTGTATCTTCTTAATAGTCCGAATATCATTGTTTTGGTGATTTTTTTCCAATTTTCCTATGTTTGTGAGATAGTCATTTTCAACAAAAATTCCAAGTCTATAAAAAGTGTAGAAAGGACAAAGTGGAAAATTCTATATTTGTGCAAACATGACTGGAGCTTTAGATCAACTATGTGGAAGTTGTTGAGTACTCAAAATTATATGTTTTATTCATGCCATATGCAATTTTTCTCTTTGTTCTTCCTATATTTTCTTCTACATGTTGCAAAAGTTGGTCCCTCAAATTAGGTACAACTACAAGAAAAGTGCATAATTGGGCAAAATCACCAACTTTGGAAGGCTATATCTTTCAACTTTGAGTTAAAAAAATAGTACAATTATAGTCATTTGAAATCTAATCAATAGAATAATAAATATAAATGATCATATACTAATTAAGTTCTTCACATCCTTCCATAAATTGGATAGAAAATGGGCCTCTAGCCATGATTTAACAAAATTGTCAAATGTGTAGTTTTCAAAGTCCATATATATATATATATATATAGATAATTTTGGAAAAAGTTCTATCTAAAAACATTTATTGTATGAATACATTTCAAATACAATGTTGCATTATATATAATGGCATATGAGAGTTTCCAAATCAATACCGAGGAGGAAAATGTAAGAAGGAAACAATCCATACATCCATGAAGAAGAAATATGAGGGCTAAATATTAGTGTTAGAAATGAAGCAACAAAATATAATGGACAAATAAGAAGTATTGAGCCATTAGAGTTGGTGGAAACAATGAAGATTTTGAATATGGAGGTGAAAAGTTGTAGAGATAATAATGAAATAATGTTAAAGGATTAGGAATAGCAAAACCAATTGAACACTCAACTAATGCATAGCTTGAATCTATTGCAGAGGAAAATGTAGATTGCATCAGGCTCATTTTATGAGATAGAAGGAAAATAATATTCAAGGATGAGAGCCATTGAAGGATCCATGCACTCCAAAAGTTCTCCTAGGTGTCATAGACATCTCTACTTACCACCTCCCATAGCTAAGATGTCATATACATTTGAGGAATGAAGAAGTAGTCAATAATTTCCCCCAATTAGACGTCATAAAACAAGACATGTGGAAGAGTTGATACCAGCATAGATCCATCTTAAACCTATATCTATCAAGCACCGAGAGGGATCCAATTTCTTGAGGTGTATTTATTTTTTTAAATTTAAACTCAAAAAATTTGATCTCTCTTGATTGATAGATCCGGGTTTAAGTTTTAAGTTTTTATTTTATAAACGAACATCTATTTTTTAATTACCTTTCATAATATTTTATTTTATGCACCAACATGGATTTTTTTTAAAATAATTTCCATAATTTTTTATTGTATGAGCCAACATGAATTTTTTAAATTATTTTTATCACTTTTTACGTTTTATTAGATGTAACGCTACATCCACGTTAAAACATCTCCCCCATACTAGGTTGTAGAGCACCTCGTTTCACTCGGTGCAATAATGGGAGCTTACAAAGATTAAGACACCTACTTTTGATGGTGAAAAAAAATGGATAAGATGTTGAATCTTGGTTATTGGAGATGAAGAAGTATCTTTAATTGCATAACTGTTCCTCTAGTATGGAAGCTAGAATTGACATTACAATTTTTAGTACAAGGCTTCAATTTGGTGGGATTAACTAATTCATGTAAAACATATCACGGGAAATAGGCTTTGATGGAAGTATTTACAAATTATTTTTACTAGAAATACCTATCTAAACATCACCGTCACAAGAATATGGAAGAGTTCTTTGAACTCAAGATGGGAAATATGAGCATGGAAGTGTGTGAGTCTATGAGAGGAAGTTTTTAGAATTGCTAATATATGTTGGGTTTATCAATATGAGAATGTAAATACATAAAGGTTCCAAAGTGGGTCTCCTACATTTTACCAAGATAACATACGATTTGATGAGCCCAAAACTATTGAGAAACAATCCAGAAATCCATATATATATATATATAACAAATGAAGGGAAAAGTTTCAGAATTTTTGGAGAGATAAGAAAGATTTTAAGGCTTTAAGCCTCCTTTCTTTAGGAATCAACCAAGTTCATATCAAAAAATTAATCCAACTCAGACTGTATGCAATATGGTAGAATATTTAGGAAAAAGAACAAGGAAAAAAATCAATTGTTGGGGATATACAAGGAGATCATATGTATAGAGATTGTCCTCAAAGGGGAGATAGAATCAGGACTATGCACAAAATACATGAAAAATGTATAGTGGGGGATGTGAACAAAAATATTCCAAGAATAGATGCTAGGGAGAAAGATGAGCTCTTCAAAAAGTATGCTATGACCCTAATCTAAGATTTAGAATCTAATTTTATCTGACCAAGCAAGTACTTCCAGACCCACGCCAGAGCGAGAAGGGTGTTATGCAAGAAAAGGAGGGAGGGGATCTTCCCCTTCCTTTAGTAAAGTAGTGAGCAACATTAGAACGATAGAAATCAGTTCAACGAACCCTTAGGGTTTTCAAATGAAAATCAAAACACCACCAGGAAATAAAGGAAAGGGAGGGGAAGGGATTGTGATAGATCATAAAGAAAACATGGAAGTAGCAAAGAATGCAGACTTCAAACCTCATTGTAAATGCATACTGAAATCACTTCCAAAACCCTAGGTACAATTGGAATCTCGTAATATATATGAAAGAATTCAATACTTGAGTGATCACTCATTGATCATCAAATTCATGGGGATATGGCCATCGGAGAAAGATCTGATATGGTGGATCAATACAAGATGGAATTCCAAAGGACACTATGATTTGCAACTAATATCAAAAGGAATTTTCACGGTCATATTCAAACACATGGAGGACATAAACATAGTGTTTGATAATGGACCATACTTCTTTAACTCTACAGGGGTATATGTCCGCCTTTGGAAACCAAATTTTAGCCAAGAAAAAGAGAGCCTAACTTGTGCACCAGTTTGGATCTGTCTATATTCCTTACCAAGAGAATACTGGGAGGATGAAACCCTAGAAGGAATAGGAAACACCCTAGGAAAATATGTCAAAGCTTCTGAACCCACTAAAATAGCTAGATACACTACGTATGAAAGAATATGTGTCTACATGAACATAACAAAAGAGATTCCAGAATCCCATAATGGGATCAACCAATTCACTATTAGCACATGTTAATTTTTGAGCATTAATTCAATATACTCTAGGATCTTTACTGAGAGAATAACATGTACAGCATATCAAGTATAACAATGCATATCAATCACACCAAGCAATCACATGAGACAATAGACACATAGAGTTTCACTGGGGAAAACCATAAAGGTGAAAAACCCCACAACTTCCTCAGAGATAGAGAGAGCAATGATACAACCAAAGTACAAGAGATAGTCTCCTCCTAGTATCTGATCCTCCTCCTCACATGTGTGCCACTTTCCGAGTGATGGAAGAGTGAGTAAGTGAATGATCAAATAGAGATCTCCCGATCTCTATTTATACTTGTCCTGTCCTGCCCAATAAACCAGTTGGGCTGACTTGTCTAGCTTAGCCGAATAACCCATGGTTAACTTAATCAAGGCCGACCCCACACATGGTGGTCTAATAACCCATCAACAAGTTACGACACTTGCGACACTTGTCAATACAAATGACGACACTTCTGTATAGAGGAATAATAACATCTCTATAGGAGTACAATATAAATAGATGAAATACATGGGTGAAATACATTCCGAAGTTACATATACATCAACACTTCCTCTTAACTAGGAAGGTATTTCTCGATACAGATTTGCTAGCACAAGTCTTCTTCTCTGGATCATCGTCATCGTCATCACTGCCGCTATCTCAATCAATCTCCGAATCTACTCGTCATAGGAAGTTCTACAGAGCTAGTCCTTTTTCATGCTGGATGTAGGTCCACCACCTGCAGGTCTTCATCATCACTGGCCATACTGTGGAATTCTCAGGACTTATTACGTGCATCACAAAACCTCGCAAGAGCATCCAGGCTGTTACGAGCACACGGCTCTACCTGTCGGATCTCCCAGGGCTGTATTATATGTGACTGTCACAAAACCTTAAAAGAGTGTCTTGAAAAGCAAGATCTCTAAAGAGCATCTGAGGCCTTTTTCATCCTGTCTAGATCTCCAGGACTTATTACATGTGACCCCTACCACAAAACCTTTAAAGAGTGTCTTGACTAGCAAGAAATCTAAAGAGCATCTAAGTCCTTTTACGTGACTAGCACAACCTGTCTAGATATCTAGGCCGTATTACATGTGGTCATGAAAAAACCTCGAAAGAGCATCCCAGGACTGATTACGAGCACACAGCTCAACCTATCGGATCTCGCAGGGCTGGATTATATGCCATAGGACAAAACCTCGAAAGAGCATCTTCCAGATATCCCAGGACCAGATTACATGCCATAGGCATGACCTCGAAAGACTATCTACAAATCTCCCAGGGCCGGATTATATGTCCTCCCAAAGCAAAACCTCGAAAGAGCGTTTTCCAGATATCCCAGGGCCACATTACATGCCATAGGAAAAACCTTGAAAGACTATCTGCAAACCTCCCAGGGTTGGATTATATGCTTATCTGCACAACCTATTCCACGGCCACAGAGTATCAACCTGATACTCACCATATATCATCCTGATGTACACATGATAATCCTGATCATCATCACTACATCGTCCTGATGCATGTCATCTGGAGCAACATCCTGAAGCTCATCATCCATGATCATCCTGATCATACAATGCATCCACCTGATGCATACCAAGTATCTACTTGATACATATCATCATACATGATCCACCTGATCATACAATGTATCCACCTGATACATACACAGATACATAATCCACCTGATCATAAAATGTATCCATTTGATATATATCAACATACATGATCTACCTAATCATACAACGTATCCACTTGATACATATACAGATACATGGTCCAAGCATCCAACATGATGCATATACATATACATGATCCAAATGATCATAACAAGCATCCAACATGATGCATATACAAATATATCAAGCATCCAACATGATGCATATACATATACATGATCCAACTGATCATAACAAGCATCCAACATGATGCATATAAAAATATATCAAGCATCCAACATGATGCATATACAGAGCAGTAACTGGAGCATCATCCTGATGCTCATCATCCAACGCTTACATCCACAGCCATGTGAAGGATCCTCCTCTCACCATGCTTGGAATGGCTCTAGCAAATGTGTCCATCACTTCTTCCTCGAAGTGTCGTCAATCTGAAGAACACCAAGCCTCTCCCTGAAGTACTCAAACTTCACTCTGGCTAGTGGTTTCGTCAGCACATCTACAGCCTGCTTATCCGTCGCAATATACAGGAGCTTCACTGCTCCTCTCTACACCATATCCCTGATATAGTGATATTTGATCTCAATGTGTTTCGACCTATCGTGGAACACCGGGTTCTCAGACAACTTCACAAAACTCTGGTTATCACAGAAGATACCAGTAGCATCCAGTGGGAGATCAAATAACTCAAACAGTAGCTTCCTCAGCCATACTGCCTCACAACTAGCCGAACAAGCTGCAACATACTCTACCTCGGCTGTACTTAGTGCTACACAGGACTGCTTCCTGCTAAACCAAGAGATCACACCTGATCCCATACTGAAGCAATACCCAAATGTGCTCTTCCTATCTGCAGCACTGCCTGCCCAATCTGAATCAACATAACCCTGTAGGTTAAACTTTTGATTTGCATCATACTTGAGCCCATAATCAATTGTACCCTTCAGGTACCTTAGAATATGCTTTACAGCAACCAGGTGAACACCTCTAGGATCCGTCAGGAACTGGCTCAATGTCTTCACCGCAAAGCAAATATCTGGTCTAGTGTTCGTCAGGTACATCAAGGACCCAATCATCTAACGATACACAGTGACATCAACTGGATCAGATGAAGCATCACACAAAAGCTTCAGGTTTGATGCCATATGTGTGGCCATGGCCTTACAATCCATCATCCCGAACCTCTTCAGGATCTCTACTACATACTTCCCTTATCCAAGGAAGATTCCATCTGCACTCTACCACACCTCCATGCCTAGAAAGTAGTGCATCATACCCAATTCCTTCATCTCGAACTCGGCAGCAAGCTTCCTCTTGGTATCGGCAATCAATCCATCCTCTCCTGTTACAAATAGGTCATCCACATACAAGAGTAGTATCACAGGATTTCCTTCCTCAACCTTGTAGTAAAGGTTGGAATTTGCTTTACTCTTAGAAAAGCCCAAACTGGATAGAAATCTGTCTATCCTACCATACCAAGTCCTAGGAGCTTGCTTCAAGCCATACAAGGCTTTCTTCAGTCTGCACACATATGATTCCCTGTCACGTGTCTCAAAACCGAGTGGCTGCTACACATACACTTCCTCCTCGACTAAGAAAGCTGTCTTGACATCCATCTGGTGTATCTTCCATTTCATCACTGCAGCCAGAGCAAGTACTGATCTAATGGAAGTGTATCTGGCCACAGGAGAAAAGGTCTCTTCATAGTCAATCCCTTCTTTCTGGGAGAAGCCACGAGCTACAAATCTTGATTTATATTTCTTTATGCTGCGATTTGCAGCATGCTTGATCTTGTAGATCTATTCGAAAGTCACAACAGAATTCCCTTCAGGTCTTGGGACTACATCCCAAACATCATTCTTCATGATCGACTGGTATTCCTCGACCATGGCATCCTTCCATTCTTTCTTTTCCACTGCCTCTTCATAACTGGAAGGTTCTTTGTTCATAATATCACAGAGTAAAGCAACATAGCTGGTATGTGATCTAGTTCTCTTCTTTGCTCTGTGTTCTTCTTCTGGAATGCCATATCTTTCTGCATCTTGGATGAGCTCTCTAGCCCATGCAGGTTTTCTCTTGTGAGAGTTATTCTCACGGGGTGGATCTACAGGCATTTGTGGATGTTTAACTTCATGATCTACTTCTGGAATTGATTCAGTCATGGTGATGTCTTGAAATCTGTTTTCCTTTGGTTCTTCATGATCTTCAACAGGTGTCTTTCTTGATTTGATGAAGGTTGAGTTTTAATCAAACGTTACATCCCTGCTGACATCAATCTTCTTGAACCCTGGAAAGTATATTCTGTAAGCCTTCGAGCTTTCACTGTACCCCACAAAGATTCCCTTCTTTTCTAAAGGATCTAGCTTTGTCCTCTTTTCCTTTGGAACATGAGTGTATACTGGACAACCAAATATTCTGAGATGGCTGACTTCAGGCTTCTTACCAGAGAAGACCTCTTCTGGTGTCTTGTTGTCCAATATCTTGTGAGGTGTTCTATTCTGCACATATATAGCTGTCCTAGTTGCTTCTGCCCATAGATGCATAGGAAGATCCTGGTCATGCATCATTGCTCGTGCTGCTTCCATGATTGTTCTATTCTTCCTTTCTGCAACTCCATTCTGTTGTGGATTGTAGGGAGCAGTCAACTCCCTCTTAATCCCTGAATCACTGCATAACTTCTTGAAATCACCTAAAGTGAATTCTCCGCCATTGTCAGATCTGAATGTCTTTATTTTCTTATCAGTCTGATTTTCCATCAAGGCTTTGAATTCCTTGAACTTATCAAACACTTCATCTTTGTTCTTCAAGAAATAAACCCAAGTCTTCCTGGAGAAGTCATCAGTGAAAGAGACATAGTAAACATACCCACTCAAAGAACTGGATGACATTGGACCGCATACATCGGAGTGGATAATTTCCAAGATTCCTTTTGATTTTCTTTCACTGCTTGGAAATGCCTTCTTTATGTTCTTTCCTTTTGCACAGCCTTTGCAAACACCTTCATGCTTGGTCTTGATTTCAGGAAGACCCTCTACTGCTTTACTTGCAATTGGTAGTGCCCTATAGTGCACATGTGCAAGCCTTCTATGCCAAAGTTCACTTGGCTCCATGGATTCATGTACCATGGCATGTTCAGGTTGTCCCTTTAATTTATACAATCCTCCCTCTTGCTCTCCAATCACTACTGCATCATCAATAGTTTTACCTTTTTGGCCACATTAGTACTTGGCCATCTACAAATGCAACCCTCATGCCTGTTGCATCCAATGTAGATATGGAGAGTAAGTTCTTCTTGAGCCCAGGTATATATAGCACATCTTTCATCTTCAAATACTTCCCAGAGTCTAGGTTGTAGGAGGCTTCATCACTTCCTTTGATAGGATATTGGTAGTCATCCCCAAGTTTCACCTTATGGGGTGACTCATGTTCAGATAGATTAGCAAAGGATTCTTTAAACCCAGTCATGTGTTTGGAAGCCCCACTATCAATAAGCCAATCATTACAACCATGAGAGATAGTACCTGTGAGATCAGAGATTAGAACATATTCATCTTCACTTGATGAAGTATCACTTTCTACCCTAGCCTTCTTCTTGGGAGGTTCATCATCCTCAGCAGCATGAGCATGAAACCTCTTCTTGTTGCCTTTCTTCTTCTTGTTGAAGTTGTTGTCCCTTTTTTTCTTGGGACAATCTGCAGCAAAGTGTCCCTTCTCATTACATGTGAAGCATCTCATATCTTTCCTATTCTTTTGGTGGATGTGAGAGGATTTCTTGTAATGAGAGTGCTCCTTCTTAGGCTTGCTTCTTTTGGTGTGAGCTGTGAGAGCTTGATCTTCACTTCCCATCTTTTCTTCTCGGGATACAAGCCTAGCCTCTTCTTCTGAACATTCCTCCCACATTCTACTGAAGGAGATCAACTTCCTTCTTGCACAAATTCCTTGAATAAAGTAATCCCATGACCTAGGTAGGCCATTCAGAGTGGTCATGACAATTTCACCATTCTCCACCATTTCATCCACAGCTTCAAGTTGTTCCTTGATCTGAGAGACCTTGGATAAATAGGATTGAATGGTCTCTCCATTCTGAAGCTTTACCCCTTTCAATTGGTTCCGTAGAGTCATCTTCCGATTTATGTTCTTCCCTTCAAACAACTTGGTCAAAGAGTCAAACATTGCCTTGGGTGTATTTAGAGATGACACATGTGGGATGAGATGGTCCTTGATAGAATCAGAAATGATCCTCTTTGCCTTGACCAAGTTCTTCTTATGTAAGGCCTTAGCCTCTTCTTCCTCTGGGACAGGGACCTCTTCCCTTATGTAAGTATCCAATTCATTTTCTTCCAGGATTAATGCAATCCTATACTTCCATGCTCGGAAGTTATCAACCCCTTCAAGCTTATCCTCAAGCTTGGTGTGGTGAGACATCTTTAAAGAGTACTTCAAATGGAAATAGAATTTTTTTAGGTCTTACCACTTGATTTGCTGAAAACTGGATCTGGTCCCGAATTAGGGTTTGTTAGAGAAACCCTAAAAATTCAAATTGTGAATTTCAACTTTCTGAAAGGATAGAAAGATGCACCTTGATGAGCTGATCAACCTAGTATATTCAGAATTTGAGATCTGCAAAGTTTCACTCTTCAGAAATGCCTTTTAGTCTTCCTGGATTCATTAGGGAGGACCCTGAATTAGGGTTTGAGTTTTCCGTAGCTTTACCCAACCAAAAATCTCGATCCAAAGCTCTAAACTTCGATTTTTCCAAGGAGCTTCCAGCTATGTCCTCAGAATTTAGAAATTCCTATTTTTGTGGAAACCCTAAATTTTAGGGCCAAAACTGAAAGTGCTCAGAATTGAGTTCTAATTGGACAGAAAGATTCTCCTTGATGAGTAGAGTCAATCTACCTTACTTCTTTTCCAAAATCTGTGGAGAGAAACCCAATAAATAAGAAACCCTAGTTTCCACCACTGCACAATGTCTTCTTCTCAGGGAAGCTCTGATACCATGTTAATTTTTTAGCATTAATTCAATATACTCTAGGATCTTTACTGAGAGAATAACATGTACAACATATCAAGTATAAAAATGCATATCAATCACACCAAGCAATCACATGAGACAATAGACACACAGAGTTTCACTAGGGAAAACCATAAAGGTGAAAAACCCCACAACTTCCTCAGAGATAGAGAGAGCAATGATACAACCAAAGTACAACCAAAGTACAAGAGATAGTCTTCTCCTAGCAGCTGATCCTCCTCGTCACATGTGCACCACTGTCCGAGTGATGGAAGAGTGAGTAAGTGAATGATCAAATAGAGATCTCCCGATCTCTATTTATACTTGTCCTGTCCTGAACAATAAACCAGTGGGGCCGACTTGTCTAGCTTAGCCTAATAACCCATGTTTAACTTAATTAGGGCCGACCCCACACATGGTGGTCTAATAACCCATCGGCAAGTTACGACACTTGTCAATACAAATGACGACACTTCCGTATAGAGGAATAATAACATCTCTATAGGAGTACAATATACATAGATGAAATACATGGGTGAAATACATTCCGAAGTTACATATATATAAACAACACATACCTTTTAGATGCCACAAATTCCATGAGCATGGCCACTTACTCAGGTAATTTCCCAATAATAAAGAAGAGGAGAAAGCAAGAGCAGATGAATACAGAGATAAAGAAGGATACACAAAGGTCTCATTAAAGAAAAGAACAGGTAGAAATCAAGGAGAAACAATCTCAAAGAAAATTGTAGAAACAAAGAATGCCTATGTAGTTCTAGACCCAGATATAATAAACTAGGAGAAGGAAAGAGAAAGCATCAATGCAGGGACAATCTAGCATACAAAAAGACAAAAAAGTATAGAAAATAAAATGGAAGAATTGGAAATCAAGAAAACCAAAATAGATTTAAAAAGTAAATCAAAGAAAGAAATAATCCAAGAAGAAATGGAAATGAAGGACAATGAAGACATGGAAGAAGAAGAGATGGATATAGGGGACCTAGATATGGAAAAAATAGAAGAAACCCGTGATAGAAACGAATTCAACTCCATACCAAATCATCAAATTACTCTATTGAAAGAATCCCTTACCAAAGTTCACAATAAACCAACAAAAAAAGGAAAAAAGAAAGAGGGAAGTTCGAATATCCACTTAGGAATAAACATGATCACCCTCAAGGAGTAGTCCAAAAAAGAGAGGATAAGAAAAGAGGGAGACCTCCAATTCAACATAAAATCAAAGAGATAGGAGAAAAAATAATTAAGTCAGGCCAGTATGTTAGCCTGAATGAGATGTTTCAGCCCAATGCCTAGTTACCCAATGCAAATAATATCCTAGAATATTAGAGGGATAAATTCCGACTCCAAGAAAAAGGGTATTAAGAAATTGAGTTCAAATATATAGACCAATTGTTATGATGCTTCAGGAAAATAAATGTAGTGCAGAAAGATTGAAACATATAGCATCTAAAAACTGGCAAGGAAGTCAGGATTTTGCAGTAGATGTGCAAGGTGCCTCAAGAGGAGTCTCCTTGATCTGGAACCCTCAGGATATTTACATAGTTAACTTCAACTCCTCTCCCAACTACTTATCAGCAAGCTTCACAATCATGGAATCTGGCATTAAAAGGCTTCTTAACCTATGTATATGGACCAAACATTGTAAATCAAAAGTTAAATCTCCTCAATCAATTAAGCTCTATGAGTCAAACTATGATGGGGAAAAGCTAGATCTTAGAAGGATATTTTAATATGATAACTAATATCAGAGAAAATAAAGGAGTTCTGCATAGGTTGGATAGGGACTCCTTATCTTTTGAACAAATCATTGAAGATATCCATTTGATTGACATGGAAACATAACATGTTATGTATACTTGGAATAAAAAACATGGAGGAGAAAGGTAGATTGCTTCTTGATTAGACCGTTTCCTAATATGAAAATATAGCATCAACTAGGGGTTTGAGTTTGAAACCTTCATCCTACCAATAGTGGTCTCCGACCACCGGCCTATCAACCCACTTTTGAGCAACAAAAAAATGAACACTCCTTAGCCATTCAAATTTGAATCCTTTTGGTTAAACCATGAGGACTTCATAAACAACATCGATAGCTAGTGGAAGGAAGTAGATCCAGGTCCAAGACCCTCAATGCATCGCCTCCAGGTACGCTTAGAAAATCTTAAACTCAAACACCAAAAACAAAATAAAGAGGTCTTTGGAAACATTTTTGAGGCCAAAAAATCTTTAGCTTTCAAATGAAAAAAGTTTAACTAGAAATCATTGATCTAGGGAGAACAAAGGAGAGGTATCTCCAATAAAAATACGTTCAAATATAGATAGAAACAAGAATCAAATAGGAAGAGACTCTCTGGAGACAAAAATCAAGAGCTTTGTGGATGAAATACAGAGCAAAAAAATCCAAATTATTCCACAACACCATGAAACAAAGAAGAAACCTAAACAACATCTCCAATATCCACTCTTATCAAGGAACTATTCTAGACTCCATAGAAGATATAAAGAAGGAATTAAATCATTTCTTCAAGGACATCCTAAAAGAACCCATATAACAAAAATCAGAAGCTGTTGGAAAAATCACTAATCATATACCCAGACTAATTACCCCAGATCAAAATTCCAATCTCCTCAAACCAATAAATATGCAAGAAGTGGAATTAGTAGTGAAAGAGATGCATGCTGGGAAATCCCTAGGCCCATATGGTTTTACAATAGTTTATTCAAGGCATGCTAGTCAATTGTCAAAGATGATATCTCGAGACTAGTTGAAGCTTCTCGCAATAGATCTAGAGTGAATAAGGATTTAAATGCAACCTCCCTAACTCTAATTCCTAAGAGGGAAGGTACTCTGGATCCAAGACAATTTTGAGTAATATTCCTATGCAATTTTGTTTACAAAATCATAACCAAGGTAATAACCAACATATTGAAACCTCTTCCTCCTTCTCTAAGTTTGAAAGAACATATAGGCTATGTAGAAGGCAAACAAATTATGGGTGGCATTTTTCTAGCTCATGAAGCCATTCATACCCTCAAATCTCAAAATAAAGTTGGACATGTCCAAGTCCTTTGATAAAATTAGATGGAAGTACATTAAGTAAATGCTCTTGTCCTTTGGATTTATCCCAAGGTGGGTTGATTGGATTCTCTCCGTCACATCTTCTGC
Source organism: Larix kaempferi (assembly GCA_027924585.1). Classification (NCBI taxonomy): domain Eukaryota; kingdom Viridiplantae; phylum Streptophyta; class Pinopsida; order Pinales; family Pinaceae; genus Larix; species Larix kaempferi. The sequence continues at coordinate 26,038,729 of BSBM01000186.1, read as the reverse complement.
CTTATTCTCCATTATCCTCAATGGTTATCCTTCCTCCACCTTTTATCCTTCCAGAGGAATAAGACCAGGATAGCCTTTGTCTCCCTTCCTCTTTGACCTAATGGTTGAAGGCCTAGGACGAAGCCTCTCAACTACCAAAGATATTAACCTTATCTCAGGACTATAGTTACACTTCGCCCATAGGCACTCTAACCTACATTTAGTCGATGATACCCTGCTTATGGGATCTCCCTCTATAAAGGAATCCAAATCTCTTAAGAATATTCTTCATACCTTGATGCACACCTTTGGTACTACCATTAATTTGGAAAAGTATCATGTCTTCTTTTTCAACACTCCCCTTGATCTTCAATCCATAATTCTTAGAATCCTTGATTTTCAAAAAGGTTCCCTACCCTCAAAATTCCTGGGATCTCCCCTTATAGAAAATGTCCTGAGAAATGTCTCATGGGAATATCTGCTTAATTCCCTTAGTCACAAGATTTCAAATTGGACCTTTAGGCCACTCAATTTTCCTGCTAGAGTTGTGTTACTCAAATCAATCGTACAAGCAATGTATCTTTACCTTTTTTTGATGATGGCAGCTCCTAATTATATCCTTAAGAAAATAAAAACCTACAACGTAACTTTTTGTGGAGCAGACAAGCTTTGTAAAAAAACTGGGCTCTAGTTTCCTTAGAGAAAGTGCATCGGCCTATGATAAAGGGTGGTCTAGGTCTCAAAGACCTAGAACTTCTCAACAATGTCCAGTCCGCTAAAACTTGGTGGAAGTTGGTTACGATCCCTCTCAGCCCTTGGGATACTATTTGGAGAGATAAATATGAACTCCCAAATCTTATGTAGAACATGATAAGGATTGAAGGGGATATAAAAGGATTCATTATTTAGAACTCATCCTGGTATAAAAAAGAGTTGATCAAGAATCATAGCTTTTCAGAAATAAAGGATGACAACAATGTACTCTTTTGGGAGGATTCCTAGCTGCAAATTCCCCCCTTAACCACATACCAAGTTTCTACTCAACTCAAAAACCAAGCCTTCATCAGAAATAAGAAGGTCATTTCAACCTATTGGAGGACATATGACAATCAGGAGGAATAGAGAAAATGGTTAGATAGAGATCAATGGATCGCACATTCTAAGGACCCTGAATGAGAACATCTATGGAAAGACCTTCAATATAGAAAATTAAAAAAAAATAAAGTCAAAGATCAGCTTCAATGGGGTTACAGGTTAGCAGGAAACTTCAACATTAAGGAGGCATATTGGCTAGTCTTAGAGGATAATAACCTGCCAGATGAACCAATTTGGAAAACAATCTGGAAAAACAAATTTTGGCCTAAAATTTCAATCTTTCTCTGTTTGGTCATTCATAATAAAATTCTTACTTGGTATAAGCTCCATATAAGAGGTTTTGTTGGACCCTCAAGGTGCACCCTTTGTCAGAAACATTAAGAAGACATGAATGATCTGTTGAACATTTTCTCTTTCATTGCTAGGTTCTGGGACAAATTAGCCAACCTCTTCTGGTGGTCTGATAGATATTCGGGATCAATAAGGAACACCTTTTCGGATTGGTGAAAATATCCTTTTAAAAACATCATTCTTAATAGAATATGGCACCTTCTACCATGCTTCATCATATGGTCGATATGGAAGAAACGTAATCAACGAATTTTTAAAGGAGAAAAATGGAAGTTTGAAAAAATATGGAGAACCCTTCAATCCAACATCTAGGATACCCTAGACTAGTCCTCTTGGACCAATGAAGATATGGTATGTGAACCTAAAAAATAGAGTATCTGGAACAATTGGAGTCCAACTATCACAATAAATCCTTCTTCCTCTATTGTAAAAAATATACATAGCAAGAGCCAAAATTTCTAGTCTGCACCACTGAAAGGATTCATTAAGATCAAATTTGATGGGGCTTTGCAAGGTAATCCTGGTCCATCAAGATATAGACGATCTCTAATGAATGAGAAAGGGAAAATTATTTGGGTCTATGTAGGGTCGCTAGGCATTGAAACAAATAATGTTGCAGAATTACAAGATCTTCTCTCTGGAATTCAAATGGATTTAAATCAATATCTTCACAAGTTGATTATCGAAGGTAAATCTAACATTCTAATTGCATCTATCAGTAAAATTTCGCATGGATCGAAGATTGCTAAACTATCTAGAAGTTGGCATCTTACTTATGGCCTGGAAGAATTGGCTCAACTACTTCCAAACCCCCATATGGCCATTCCTTCCCATGTAAGAAGCCAAGGAAACCACTTGGTAGACATGTTGGAGAACTTGGGAATTGATATAAAAGAAATAAAAATAAGGTTAGTCAAGTCATATATCCAACACCTTATGGAATTCCATGCCATAGAAATCAAGGACATAAATGAACCAAGTCACTCATCCAACTTGGAAACCTAGTCAGATCATAAAATCAATCCACTTCATATCATTCCATGTCGAAGTAGAAGGCATATGGAGGAAAATCATAATACAGTAGTGGAGTGTGGGCCCATTTCAGGTTAGCCTCCTAAAACCTCCATACAAAGGAATGATAATGCAATTAAGAAAAGTCACGTCATTCATTACACGTGAATCCATCTGGAAGAAGAGGACAACAAGTTGGATAATCACAAGGTAGGATTGACATAGAGATTGAATGAATCATCTATCCATCACCTTAACCGATAATAAATCCTAAGTCAAAGGATTTTCCCACATTCTAGATCTATACTGTTGGAATCCTAAACTACCTCGCTCGTACTTTCCAATCATGATCAGTAATGGGAATTCAATACTACAAGTGGTGGCCATATTAATGATCTTGACATATCTCATGCGAAGGATACATAGGATCTTAATTCCCAACATAAAGGGGAATTCGAGGATAGAAGCAAAGCACCTCCGAGAAATTGACTTTCAAAGGTGTTGGTGTCCGTTTTGTCACTATTTTTGATCATTCAATCTACTCGAAATGGCGTTATTTCTGTCATTCTTTGTTATATTAGGTTGTTTTCTTATCATTCAGCCCATCAAACAGTCCAGGTATGCATACATTTACCTATTATGCAAATCTTATTTATATTTCGTTATATTATGGTTTACCTATGTTCAAATGACAATTTCTGGACATTATTGACATTTATGTTTTTATTGACAGACTGCGTTTTTCGAATGACCCTTCATTCAGACTATGTGCTACGTGTTATGGCTTAAACGCATTCAACTCGTCATTTAGCCCTGCGTTCAGCCCTCGAAATCCACGATTTGCATATCTCAGACCGTTAAAGCAAAAGAAGGGCACGTGGGTTCTGTTTGCCATGTGGAGCTAATGGTTAATGAGCTGTTGCTCTAAAAGATCCGTCCCCAAGCTCGCTGAGCCTGCTGACGCATCACCACACCCATGACAATGCTCCAAATGCCGATTCTCTTGTTTGCTCAGCCAGGAATCACGCACGTCTGCTCATGCACTTGCACGCCATCGTTCTGGAAGGAGTCCAGTTCACCCACGCTTGGTCTGCCGACATAACTCCTGCGTCTACGTCAACACTCCAACATACCGATTCAGCCTCGCATTCAACCTAGAATCGTGCTACCTGTTTACGCCATTGTTCTGGAAGGAGTCTAGGTTTCACATGTTCAACCTGCCAGCACAACGCCTTGCCACGACAGTTCTCCAGTAGCCTCTCCTCTGTTTGATTAGTTCGACAGCTTGCTACCTCTCTGCCCACGTCAAGGGTAGATCGACGCTGCAACACCTGCGTGAAGAAACCAACCCCGTGTAAGCTGGGTAGATGCTCCCTGCATTGGCATGCACCATTCAATCAACAGTTATAGTCATTTAAACACCTCTATTATTAGAGAGGTCGACTCTGTAAACGCTATCATGTATTTGTAACTTATAAATAGTTGTCTCCATGACTGAGATGAGTTAGTCTGATTAATTTTTAGTCCTTCAGTTTAAGAGATAGTTCGCAGTCGTTAAGAGTTTACAGTTGGAGACAGTTCTGTAATTCTCTCAAGTTAATGGAAGTTCCAGTTTGTTGATAGTCTGAGTAGCTAAATCAATCCAGTTTTCCATATCTGATTGCTAGGAAGGGCCCCTCATCAACCAGAGGTTTTGTCTTTGTTTTCTGCATTTTCTTTTCTGCAAATAGTTAGTTTGTTTTTCTGTGTTTATAATCAATTTCGATTTTGTATATGATATCTCTTTCTCCTCAGTAATTTATGTTATGCTGCTAACTTAATTTGTGTTTACAGACTTAGTAAATGGTCAACCAAGCTTAATAGTTTGCAGTTGCTTTTAGTCTTTCTTTATTCCATCATCTATAGTTAGATATTGCCTCAGGATTCTTCCATAGTTAGCATTAGTTTCCTTCTTTCCTCTCTGTTAGTTTTCTTCTTTCTTGTAGTTGTAGGTTAACTCTTTTATTTCATCTTAATCTTCTTTTTTCCATCTTGTAGAAGTAGTTTATCTCCCTTAGACAATGATTAAAATAGGTTTCCGTCTATTAACGTAACTCCTCAACAAGTCTTCTAACTAATTTCTCTGCATTATAGGTTCATGTGCATTCGCCAGCTGACGTCAAGATCATCAAAACTCTCCTTTTCCTTAGTTTAGTTCGTTTTTTTCCTCCATTCGGACTGTCATTCGGAATGTCGTTCGGACTAGCATTTGGATCGTCATTCGGAATGTCGTTCAGACTAGCATTTGGATCGTCATTCGGAATTTTACCCTTTCTGCATTAGTTTTATGTTTTTCAGATTCCAGTCTTTCCTGCTTATTAGATACAATGCTTCTTGCTTCTAATTTACAGTTCTAGGTGTAATTTAAATTTGTTTTTGTGCTACATAGTTTTTAATTGAGTTTTTTGTTATTGTTTCCTCCTTCCACATCTCCTTCCTTCACTTTCTTCTAACCTTCTTTCAAAGTTAAGCTTTTGTATCAGATTTGATAGTTAGTTGCTGTTTCAGAATTCATTAGTTTGTTTCTAGATAGTTTATTTTCAAATCATAGTTAATAATTTCATTCCTTAAATAGTTTTAATTCGTTAATCATAAGAATCATTTTCCATTTCATGCAATTAGTGAATACATTCATGATTTGAGATTTAGATCAGAAATAAGCATCTTTATCAAGTTTTCTACTTGCTTCCAAATCAAATTTAGAAGTGAATATCTTTATTAAGTTTTCTACTTGCTTCCGAATCAAGTTTAGTTAGTTTTATATCTGCTCATGGATAGTAGATAGATCATAATGTTTAAAGTTAACCGTAATTTCTCTCTTTGTAGTTTACATCTCTTTATTGAAGTCATATTAGATTTACTTCCGTTCTATTTAGCTATTACATTTGAAAGTCATTACGATACATTCACTCCGGTTCCTGTTACATGGGAATAGACGTTTCTTCTTGAATTAGTTGTTGAAATTATTTAGCTTGTAATTTACTTGATTAGCATAGTTTTCGTTTAAGTAATTTATCATCAAATTCAATTATCTCATAGATAGTTTATTTATAATTGTTCCCTATCTGAAATTAGGCAGTTCAGCTTTAGAATTATTTACATTTACAAGTTCTCCCTAGCAGTTCTCCCTAGCAATTCTTATTTGGTTATCAGTTCTTTTTCTATCCCTTTCCATCATTTAAATATAATAGTAGAGTAGTATAAATTGATACTATTCTAGTAGGTTGTTTAGTTAGATTTGATTTAGTTCTCTTATTGTTTTTTTGAAGTTTGACTCAGTTTTTCATTTTGAAAGATCTTTCGATCTTTTCTTTATTAAACATTTTGAAGGTCTGACAAGCTGGAAAAATTAGGTACTATTCTACCTTAGCATATATTTTGCCTCAACTCTAAGATTACCAATCCTGGTTGATAATTAAATATTAGGTGTTTTATTTTAGATAGCTCACACACCCAACAAAAGGCGTGGTAGTCTAGTACTGACGAGTAGAGAATTTTTTAGGGAAATTTGGATGGTTTCTTCTTCTGCTTAGGATAACTGGTTTCTAGTTAAAATGTCGAACCAAGATGAGGTTAGGGACTTTGGGAAGGATAGAAGGGGGAATTATTGGTCTAACAGAGGTTCCTCCCAAAATACTAGAAGGGTTCATAGGACCCACAGTAACTCTTATGGTTTGGACAAGTCTAGAGATATCAAGAGAGCCTGTCATACGATTCATTTTTAGAGAGAGAAAATGGCGGAGAACGTGAAAAAATAAATTGAAGACCAGAAATCTAAAATCATATTGGAGAAAGAACATATCCTGGGAAATCAGAAGCAAGTCGCCTTTGAGTATTGGATAATATACCCAGAGCATTCCAGAACAAAAATGAATATGTTTAACATAACTCTAGATCTTTATTGGTATGTGAAATCTCTTCGGGGGAAATGTATAGAAGAGAAGGGGGGGAATCTCGGATACCTGTGCAGTCAACTGGAGGAATGAAACTCATGCTTGAAATTGATGGAGGAGGTGTTGTTTAATCTGAAATTTATTGATACAAAGGAAAATATTCTAGCCAAGGATATAGGATATAGATTTGAAGTCATCAAGTTGGCATAGGATGATATGGATCACTTCTAGTAGTAGACGCAAAAACCAGCGCGAGAACCCCAAGAAATCATTATCATAGACGATGATCAAGAATACTGTGCAAATCCAATGGAAAAAAGATGGATGCATCCATAGGACCTACAGGTAGCCTCCCTAGTTACTATGTATATGCTTTATTTTGATTGTTTCAACCTAGTTTTTGTTCAGCCTCTATTTGAATACTCTTATATTTTAGGCTATTAGAATCTATTTCTATTTACATTCATTTATACAGCCAATTTTTTTTGAGGAATCATATGTTTAAGTAGATATCTTCATACTTAAGGTTTAAGATCTTATTTTGATTTGTTTTCCCTAGGGAGGGGCACCTGAAAGCCAATTCTTTTTGTATTCTATGTATCAGTTTGTACTATTAATAGAATACAAGGTACAATATTGCTTACAAAAAAATATTCCAAGAATATATGTAGCCTTGGACAACGACAAGGAGTTCATCAATCCAACATGATTAACTTTGAAGGTAATATTTTCAATCAACCTATTTCCATTTTAATTGATTCACAAGCATGTCATAGTTATATTTACCCTAACTTGGGAGAATGGTTTCATATGAAGATAAGTAAGCATTATAAATCATGGATGGTTTAGTTGGTTACTAGAATAAAAAGGAAAATCAACAAGTTAGTAAAGGGTTGTCCATTAGACACAAACAGACTCAATAATTTTTCAAATTGGAATAGAATACATGTAATGTCCCCATACCTCAATCTGACCAGTGGGAGGGGACATTGAATGAATTGGGGCCTCAAACGTTTGCCCCATATCCATAATTACGAATTCATACAACCAAATGCATGTGCAGACAAGAGATAAAACACATAGCAGAAATTAAATTGATCCACACACACATAACATGCAAATTACAAGCATAATTGCCACAATCATATAAATAAAAATCATTGCACATCAAATACATCAGAATACTTATCTTTAAATGAAGAAGATCCAAGCAATTGGTTGTGTAAGAGCGATTTTCCACCCAGCCATAGGCACTCTGTCCATCATATACTCTTTCTACTGAGAGGACACCCCCAATATAGGTTATGAGGCCACCAGGGCAAAGGAAACACCTACAGGATTCTATCTTTCAGCCCACAACCCATTTTGCTCATTTTTTTTAGCCAAAAATCTCAACCAGAGCTCTACAGGGGTCTCACTAAGCCATCACAACCATGTCATTCCTTCCCAACTTCCCCACACAATACAACAGAGGCATTTCCATTCACTGATACACAGTTCCCTTAGGAAATCCAACCCTTACAGTGCTTACCAATGTGTGCAGTAAGTGTCCAACATACTATATTCTATTGGAGAGCCTCATGCAACATTAATCCATGGCTTCTCAAGCATCCAAAAGTAGCAAAAATCAATGGGTAAAGGTTCCTAGCTTTCCCAACCTCCATGCTCACCTGCATCCATCTATTTTCCTTTCCAAAAATGTAGCCGTGTCTTCAAATTCGAATTTTTGGGTTAAACACAGTCTGGTAGTGGTCATTAACAACAATGGAAACTCTCTGCGTAGTCACAGAATCCTGCATGAGAGAATGATCAATAAAGTGTTGACTCCAAGGATATCAGTTAAGGGTGAAAAGACAACTGGCATAACTTCTGACCATAGAAGAAATATGACTCCTAACATAACATAACTATCACAACCACCATGCTTCAATAAATACATGAAATGATTTCCCCCACCAACCTCACACATGCATTCGATGATTGGATTTAATAGTCAAGAGAAGGTAATTGGCTCATTTAAGGCACGTGGCATATTTTGACTGATTTCTAAGGTTGACACATGGCAACATGATATTTGGTTTCCCCATAGGCCCCCTTCCTCTTCCCCTCTAGTGGAATCATAGCCCCTCTAGTGCTCTTTACACATCCATCTTGGACCATTTTACTAATTTTCAACATAATATTTACATACATTTCGAATTGGCATGATAAGCCAATCATATGGTCCAAATAAAAATATACACATCATACATGCCTATCCATTCACTAGTTGGGCCTTGGCCTTGAGCTCCACACTAGGAATCCATACTAGCATATTTACATAATTTACATAAGTTTAATTAAATACATTCCAAGTCAAAATTGGGGGTATTACAATCCCTTCCCCCTTGGAATAAAAATGTCCTCGGTGTTTTCTCAAAATTAGAATAGAAATGGGTATGCCTCTTTCATGGCATCCTCCAACTCCCACGTAGCCTCATCAGAACCTGAGTGCTTCCATTACATGTTTATCTGTCCGGTGGCTCAGTTCCAGAGCAATGTTACCTTCCTGTCTAGGATGCATAGTGGCTCGTTTTGGAACTCTCCCTCAGGTTCCACCTGAATCACATCCCAATCAATCACATGGTTAGGATCATGTACATATTTCTTAAGCAAAGAAACATGAAAAACATTATGAGCTCTAGTACTAGCAGGAAATGCAATTCTATATGCAACTATCCATATTCTTTCAAGCACTTCAAATGGACCACAATATCTAGGATATATCTTGGCACAACTTCCAAGCTTCAAGGATCTCTTCCTTGGCATTCTTGATCTGGCCTAACACATCCCTCCTGAGGTGTCGGACATGTGCGATCTGTCAGCTTTTGGTGTCACCATGTCATCCGCCGCCAACCACCATGTTTCAACACCAACAAACTTGAGCAGAAGCGCGTCGACGGTTTCCCCATTCACCACACGCGGTAATGCGTCCTCGCGAATCAGTTTTGGGAAACTTCTCTTGGGGAGGTGCGATCAATCAAAGGCCACATGTCCTGGTTAGTTTTGGGCACAACGCGCCCATCATCTTGAATTAACCATTGGTCACTTTATCGTCGTGCGATGAGTCTGGGTCGTTGATCTTCGATATGATATGATAGACATATATCTTCCTTCTTATTGCTAACCACCACACACTTTCCTAGGGTGCGGTGATCCCCGACTGTCGATCTTCCCTTCCATCGGATGGTCAGATCTCATCGATCCACTATTAAACATCACACATTTTTCCTATGCATGATCAACTGCAACCGTTGATCCACCCCAACACTCAATGGTTAGATATCCATCCTCCCTGTACTTCATCATGGGAATCCTTCTGTGCACAGGTCCGATGTGGCAGGTCCACATCATGCCTTTGGCTCACGTGGATCTTCCACGTCACCCCTCCACATGGCATGGTTGGGGTCCACGTAAAATTTTCCCATAATTTAATAATTTCGGATTTACATGAAATTTTAAATCCATCACTATGGGGATTGCAACCAAATTGAAAATGGCCCCTTATCTGTCATTTAACAGAACCCAACATCTATAGGATCATTCATTTACAACTCGTGTTTGTTTTTCCTGTAACTATACATTTCCAGCCCATAGAGCACCAATATTGCAACTAGAAGCTTTGATACCACTCTATAACGTCCCCATACCTCACTCCGACCAGCAAGAGGGGACATTAACTAAATTGGGGCCTCAAAATTTTTCCCCATAGCCATAATTACGAATTCATACAACCAAATGCATGTGCAAACATGAGATAAAACATAGTGGAAATTAAATTGATCCACACATACATAACATGCCAATTACAAGCATAATCTCCACAGGAATATAAATAAAAATCATTGCATATCAAATACATCAGAATAATTATCTTTAAACGAAGAAGATCCAAGCAATTGGCTGTGTAAGAGCGATTTTCCACCCATCCATATGCACTATGTCCAGCATATATTGTTTTTGCTGAGATGCCACCCCAAGCTAGGCTATGAGGCCACCAGGGCAAAGGAAACACCTACAATCTTCTATATTTCATCCCACAACCCATTCTGGTCATGGTGCTTAGACAAAAATCTCAACCAGAGCTCTACAGGGGTCTTACTAAGCAATCAAAACCATGGCACTCCTTCCCAACTGCCCCACACAACATAAGGAAGGAATTTCCCTTCACTGATCCACATTTCCCTCAGGAAATCCAACCCTTATAGTGCTTACCAATGTGTACAGTAAGAGTCCAACCTGCTGTATGCTATTGGAGAGGCTCCTGCAACATTAATCCATGGATTCTCAAGCATCCAAAAGTAGCATAACTGAATGGGTAAAGGTTCCTAGCTTTCCTAACCTCCATGTTCACCTACATCCATCTACTTTCCTTTCCAAAAATGTAGCTGTGTCTTCAAATTCGAATTTTTGGGTTAAACACAGTCTGGTAGTGGTCATCAGCAGCAATGGAAACTTTCTACATAGTGTAGAATCTTGCATGAGAGAATGATCAAGAGAGTGTTGACTCCAAGGATATGAGTTAAGGGTGAAAAGACAACTGACATAGCTTCTTACCATGGAATAAATATGACTGCTGACATCTGATATAACTGTCACAACCCCCATGCTTCAATAACTACATGAAATGATTTCCTCCACCAACCTCACACATGCATTCAATGATTGGATTTAATAGTCAAGAGAAGGTAGTTGGCTCATTTAACGCACATGGCAGATTTTGAATGAGTTCTAAGGTTGACACATGGTAACATAGGATTTGGTTTCCCCATAGGCCCCCTTCCTTTTCCTCTCTAGTGGAATCATAGCCCCTCTAGTGCTATTTACACAACCATCTTGGAACATTTTATTAATTTTCAGCATAATATTTACATACATTTCGAATTGGCATGATAATCCAATCATATGGTCCAAATAAAAAATACACACATCATACATGCCTATCCATTCACTAGTTGGGCCTTGGCCTTGAGCTCCACACTAGGAATCCATACTAGCATATTTACATCATTTACATAATTTTGATTAAATACAGTCCAAGTCAAAATTGGAGGTATTAAAATACCACTTGGATCATATGATGTGCTTATTGGGATGGATTGGTTAGATGCACAAAATGTGGTATTATATTTCCATAAAAAGTCCTTTACTTGTCTTGATGAAGAAGGAGAGAGAAAAATAGTGAAAGGCATTTCAAGGAGTATTTCTGTAAGGGAGTTTTCATCTTTGTAGCTAAAGAGATGCTTCATAAAAGGGTTTCAATTGCATGCATCTCATATAGAAGATCCAATGAAATATAAAATCCCAACCTTGGAGCACTTTCCAGTATTGCAAGAGTTTGTATATGTGTTTCAACAAATACCAAGATTGCCACCAAAAAGAGACTTTGATTTCTCTATTGATTTAGTGCCTAGAATTACCCCAGTTTCCAAAGTTCCATATAGAATGAGTACACTTGGGTTGAAGGAGTTACAGATGTAGATGGAAGAATTGTTGAAGAAAGGATACATACATCTAGGTGTGTATCCTTGGGTAGGACCAATACTTTTGGTAAAGAAAAATTATTGAACTTTGAGGCTGTGCATCAAATTCACATAGTTGAGCAAGGTCGATATAAGGAATAAATTTTCTCTACCCAGAATTGATGACTTGTTTAATCAGATAAGAGGAGAAAATATTTTTCTCAAAGATAGATTTGATATCAAGCTAACATCAAGTGAGGATAAAAGAGAAAGACATTAGCATTCAAGTTTTAAAACCAAATATGCTTGCTATGAGTTTGTAGTGGTTCCATTTGGTTGAACAAATGAAAAAGCTACTTGTGTGTGTTTAATGAATAGAGTATTTAGGAAATATTTGAATACGTTTTCCATTGTGTTCCTTGATGACATTTTTATTTACTCAAAATTAGAAGAGGATCATGAAGAGCACTATAGATTAGTAGTACATGTGCTAAGAGAGCATTAGATTTATGCTAAACCAGTTAAATGTTCTTTTTACCAAATTCAAATTCATTATTTGGGACACATCATTTATGAAGAAGGAATAGCAGTAGATCTAGAGAATAATGGAGCTATTATGTGATGGCATACACCCATAAATATATCTAGAATAAGGTAATTTATGAGACTTGTTGGATACTATAGAATATTTATAGCAAGATTCTCAGAATTGGCACATCCAGTTACATCATTACAAAAGAACGAAGTCAAAATTGAATGTTTTGGAATACTGAGAGTGGGGTGAATCACTATTTGCTTATTAAACAGTTAGTTTACATCTTAGACATGTAATTGCATCCTAGACATCATACAATAAATCACATAAGCATAAATACACAGTACACATATATTTTATGTGGGAAAACCACAAAATGTTGTTCTTATGTATATGAAGAGTACATTCAATTTTATTTGCACCAACACAAAGGAAGCACCAACTCCCTAATTTTTCTAGCACCAAATAGAAGGAGGTACCAAACCCCTTGTGAGCACCAACTCATTGATTTCTCTAGCACCAACTAGAAGGAGGTATTGACCCCCTTGTGAGCACCAACTCACACTTCTTAGGAATCAACATGAAGGAGACTACAATCTCCTCTCCTTGCCCAAATCCTTCCACGATGATATGAATAAGAGTATCAACCTGCCATTGTATCTACCACTATTATTGTCACTATCACTGTCACTATCACTGTCATTGTTATTGTCACTATCACTGTCACTGTCACTTTCACTAGCACTATCACTGTCATTGTGTCAACCTGTACATGAATCAAATGTGTCTTCCAAATATGCAAAGATTCCCAAGTTCCACTACAAAGATGGCCTAGTATGCAAAGAATGATGCCCAGGTTTCACTACAAAGATTGCCTAGTATGCAAAGAATGATATAATATAATTCCTAGTTTCCACACCAAATAAAAGAATGCTATAATAGAATGACGCCCAAGTTCCACTGTAGAGATTTCCCTAGCCGCGGGTTCCATTGCAGAGAATAGAATGCTATAGTAGAATGAAACCGAGGTTCCACCACAAATATTTCCCTAGCCATAGGTTCCATAAAGAGAATTATTGCTATAATATAATGCCCAATATGCAAAGAATGATGCCTAGGTTCCACCGCAGAGGTTTCCCTAGCCGTAAATTCTAGGGCTAATAATATCTAAGCAAATTCAAAATTAGTGATTTGGATCTGGCACAAGATAGTGAAATTCGTGAGCCTTGTGATGTCCTAGCCACAAAAGAGTCCCAAACGATGCCACATATGAATACATCTCCATAAGTTTTGCAATTTTCTTCCTCAGATCATAGATCAATGGAGAATGCATTGTTCACAAATCAGTTCACTTCCTTAGACCATAGATAAATAGAGAATGCCCAGTACCCAGATCAATTCAATTCCTCAAATTTCATATCAATAGAGAATTCCCAGATTTTAGATCAATGGAGATCAATTTTGATATTAACTTAAAAAAAAAATCAAAATCCATATATTATCTAAAATAATATTTATATAATCTCTTAAAATAATGATATTTAGATATTGACTTTCAAAGAAAATTAAATTAAATCATTTAAACTTACATGAATAAAATCCATGTAATATATGCATTTATATACATATCTATCTATATATGATCCAGAGACAATTATTCAAATATTAAGATAAATGCATATGGTTTAATAAACTCCCTCTCAAAGTTTAGAATTTAATTTTTTCAAAACTATTTTGAAATTGTTTTTCAATTTATAATATAATGGTCAATTCTTTCTAGCTCATTTGGTTAAGGTGTGGGTCTTGTTAGCACGTCGACCCAGGTTCAATTCTCCTTATGGGTGATCTAGTTGGGAGGAGACAACAAAATCCAACCAATTGAGGGTTGGTGTGGCCCAGATCGAGTGTGATCCCCAAGTGATGTTGATGACTTAGATTCCCATGAGTCATGATTTCTTATACCAAATACCATTCCCATAAGTTGGAAAAATTCTAACAAAAGAATAAATTCTAATATAATAAGTTTTTTACTAAATTAAATAAAAATATTAATATATTTTAATATTATTATACCTAATGAATAACACTAGTACTACACAACAAAACTTATTTAAAGTTTTAACCATATATTCTAAAGTCATGTTAGGTATTTTAGCACCGGTCTTATAGAAAAATTCACTTCATAAATATTCCTTAATGAAAGGTTTTTGTCAAAATAAAGGAAGGTGAGTACTTATTAAGTTAAAGAGAAATTATGTTAAATATATGTTTTTTTTACTAAATAAATTTATAAAAGGACATATTTGTGTTGAGAGGCACGGACGAGGGGGAAGTATAATTTTATTTTCAACATAACGCTGACATGTAATATTTGAAAAAATAAAAATAAAATATATTTTATTTTAATATTACCATACCAAATTAAGAACACTACTAAAGAGAGCTCATTTAAAATTTTAATTATATTTTTTAAATTCATGTAGATATTTTAGCATGAGTCACATAAAAAAATCCACATCATAAATATTCCTTAAAAGAAAGTTTTTGTTCAAAATCAAGGAAGATGGGTATTTATTGAGTTAAAGAAAAACTATGTTAAATGTATGCTTATGTTTTTATACTTATAGAAATTAATAAAGGGTATATTTGTGTCGAGAGGTACTTTCTACAGTCCAATATGAGGGAGAAATGTAATTTTGTGCTCAATGTGAAGTAAACATGTAACACTTGAAATATATAAATTAAGTTAAAAATAAATAAAATATTAAATTATTTTAATAATATTATATTGAATGAAGAAAACTACTCAAGGAACTAATGTTATATTAATTTGTTGAGTATATGTTATATTCTTTGCATGTGTGTGTGGGGGGGGTGTGTGTTTGAATGCACCATGGTCAATCCCCTTCATCTAGTGCTCTGTCATATGAGTCGGGCGCTGCGCGTGTCGCTGGCTTAGGGGTGTAAGAGAGGGGGCATGCCGATGCCCTCCCCCTTCCGCAAAGAAGATGCTAGAAATGGCCGTTACGCCATTTCCATTCCTACAAGCGCAACGAGCACCAAAAAAATTTCGGTTATTTTTGGGAATTTTCTAAAAATATGTAATTTAATCTCGATTAAGGGATTGGGGTCTATTTTTCTAATCAGGGTTAACGGATTAGGGTATTGGATGTTGTGGAATACCTATATTGTATTGTGAGTGATTCATAATGATAATGAGAAAAATAGGAGCTGTGGCTCCAAGGTTTGCTAGTTTTTCCCGATCAAGGGTTTCCAGGGTAAATATCTGTGTATTATGTGTGAATGTTGTGGTGTAATCTTTCTTTTGCTTAAAAGAATTTGTATGTTTTTCTTCTCTGCACAGGTTTAAAACTTACATGTGGTATCAGAGCTTGATTATTTGGTTTCAGGGGGATTCCTTTGTTGCTGAGGGTTCGACATGGTTGATAGATCTTGGGTCTGTGATAAACCTGGGTTCAGTGGGAGATTTGTAGCATTGATTTGTGCATTGAAAGAGAATGGAGAGTAGTTCAAGAATAGAGATCGAGAAATTTAACGACAAAAAAATTGAGCTATGGAAGCTCAAAATGGAGGATCTTCTTGTATATCAAGAACAATGGATTGTTGTGGATCCAGGTACATAACCCACTGGAATGTTGAAAGAAGATTGGGAGAAATTAGATATAAGTTCGAGGAGTACAATCTAACTGTTCTTATCAGACTCTGTGTTGTTGAATGTATTTGGATAAGATACTGTGGTAAATATTTGGGCGAAACTAGGGAGTTTGTATCAATCAAAATCCCTTGTAAACAAGTTGTTTCTGCAAAAGAAACTATATCACCTCATAATGGATGATAATGACACAGTGATAGAGCATCTGAATGTATACAATACTATGGTAAGTTAAATAACCTATGTTGGCATTAAAATGGTTGAAGAAGATAAATGTATTACATTATTGTGTTCTTTGTCAAGTTCTTGGGACAACCTAATTGTAGAAATAGCGAGTGCTAATCAAGCGAATTTAAAATTTCATGAAATAGTATCATCCCTGCTATCATAAAAGACGAGGAGGAAAACCATGTATACTCACATCATGGATTCCTTGTATGTGAGAGGACGCCCCTAGGAGAGAAACAAAAATAAGGGATCTGGGGGGAGATCTAAATCTAAGGGTATATCTAAATCCCCATGAAAATTTATAAGGAAGTTGTAGAAATATGGTAAAGTTGGCCACTATAAAAAGGATTGTAGATCTAAGAATGTTGATAAAGGAAAGGGATATGAGGATACCTCTACCACAAAGGTGAAGACTTCCTTAGAAGAAGGACGGGATGTGTACCTAGCTTCCACCGGTAATAATTTAGAATGTGATATATGTTTGATTGACTCAGGTGCATCATGTCATATGAGCCCTCATAGGGAATGGTTCGGTGAATATGAAGAGTATAATGGAGGCGATGTGTTCTTGGGAGATGATTCACCAGCTAGTATCATTGGGTGTGGTAGAGTCAAGTTGACACTCAAGGATGGAAGTATTAGAACTCTCCCTAGAGTACTGCACATTCCAAATCTAGTGAGAAACTTGATATTTGTCGGAAAGATGGATATTGCAGGTGTAAAGACTGTGTGTGGAGATGGTGGTTGCAAAATGGTTTGAGTATCAATGGTATTGATGAGGGGATTTCGTTATGGAACTCTGAACAAACTATTGGGAAGAAGCATCATCGGTGAATGTAACAGTTCTATTGTGACGGAGGGGGGATATACAGAAGATAGAACCGTAACTGCATCAGGAGGAAAGACAATGCTATGGCATCCAATATTGGGGCATATCGGAGAAAAGGGCCTTCGAGAATTACACGGTAAAGGTATGGTTGAATGAATGACTGATTGCATTCTAGGTTTTGATTTTTGTGAACATTGCATATATGGAAAACATAATCGAGTAAGATTTGCATCTGGTGCTACAAGAGAAAAGGGAATTTTAGAGTTAATACATAGTGATGTGTTTGGACTTGTGCCTATTCCATCACTAGGTAGATCTGTGTATTATGTTTCATTTATAGATGATTTATCAAGGAACACGTGGATTTATTTCCTTCGAAATAAATATGAAATATTTTCTAAGTTTAAATAATTTAAGGCTCTTGTAGAGAATCAGACAGAAAATAAAATAAAGGTTTTGAGGACAGATAATGGTGGAGAGTTTTGCGGGAATGAATTCAAGGAATTAGGTAAGAAGTACGGTATAGCAAGGAAGAATAATACTCCATACACACCTCAATAGGATGGAGTTGTTGAAAGGATGAATAGGATGTTGATGGAAAAGGAAAGGAGAATGCTAAGCAGTGTTGGGATAGGAAAATAATTATGGGAAGAGGTAGCGGAGATAGCATGTTACTTGGTAAATCGATCACCCACATCAACATTGGTTGAAAAAACTCCATAAGAGGTATGGAGTGGTAAGAAACCATCTATTGAGAATCTGAATGTTTTTGGTTGTGATGCTTATGTACATGTTCCAAAGTAGAAAAGGAGCAAGTTGGATAACAAAGCTGAAAAATGTATCTTTATTGGCTATAAAGATGGTATGAAGGTTTTAAGATTTGGAATCCTAAAACTAAGAAGATTGTTTATAGTCAAGATGTTGTGTTTAGAAAGGTTAATGAAGTTCCCAGACAGGAAGTGACTCCAATGGAAAAGGAACCAGAGAAAATAGAGTTCGAGTTGGAAGATGAAGAATCTGACTCAACGGAAGAAGATGAATCGGAAGAAGAAGAACCTCATACCCCAGTTTTGAGGAGATCATCTTGAGAAAGAAGGCAACCAGAAAGGTATTCCCCTCCTGAATTTTAGTGTAATTTTGCTTTATCTATTGCTGATGATGATCCTAGAAATGTGAAGGAGGCTATTGATTCAGAGGATAGTGGTATCTAGAAGAAGGCCATGGTTGAAGAAATGGATTCCTTGGACAAAAATGAAGCTTGGGATCTAGTTCAGTTATCAATTGGAAGAAAATTTGTTGGCAGCAAATGGTTGTTTAAAAATAAGTTGAATGTAGAAGGTAAAGTTGAGAAATAAAAATCCCGCTTGGTAGCAAAGGGATATTCTCAGGTAGAGGGAATTGATTTTGGTGAAATATTTTCTCATGTTGGAAAATTAACTTCTATTAGATTCCTTCTTGCAATTGTTGTTGATTTTGATCTTGAAGTAGAGCAGATGGATGCGAATACAATGTTCCTACATGGGGACCTAGAAGAAGAAATCTACATGAAGCAACTTGAAGGATTTACCGTAAATGGTAAGAAGGAGTTGGTTTGGAAGATGAAGAAGTCCCTTTATGGTCTAAAATAGTATCCAAGGATGTGGTACCATAAGTTTGACACATACATATTGGGATTGGTATTTGTGAGAAGCAAAGTTGATCATTGTGTCTACTGCAAACAGGTTGGAGAACATTTTGTTTATGTAGTGATGTATGTTGATGACATGTTGTTGGTTGGAAATAACATGAAGTTTATTAAGGAGGTGAAAACACAACTATCCTCCAAGTTCGACGTGAAGGATCTCAGTGCTGCTAATTTCATCTCGGGGATGGAGATCAAGAGAAACCATGTAGAAAGGAAACTTTGTCTAAACCAAATAAAATATGTGGAAACAATAATACACAGGTTTAATATGCAGGAATGTAAACCAGTAAAAGTTCCTATTCCTGTAGGTGTAATAAGACATATGTCCCGAGACAAATGAAGAAAAAGAAGACACACCACATGTTCTTTATGCTAGTGCAGTTGGAAGTTTGATGTATGCCATGGTATGCACTAGACCAGACATTTCCCATGTAGTGGGAGTTTTGAGCAGGTATATGTCAAAATCGGGAAAGGAACCTTGGACAATTGTGAATAGGGTGTTCAGGTATTTACATGGAACAACAAATAGTGCAATATGTTACCAAGGAAGAACTAAACAAGACAGAGTGTTGAATGTACATGGCTTTGTTGATGCCGACTGGGCTGGAGATTTGGATCATAGAAGATCTACAAGTGGGTATGTATTTAACCTATTTGGAGGTACTATCAGTTGGATGAGTAAGAGACATGTTGTATTGGCCCTATCAACTACATAATATTAATACATGGTAGCCACTCATGCAAGAAAAGAGGTTGTATGGTTGCAGAGATTGTGTTTAGATATTGGGTTTGAACAGTAAGCTGTAAGGTTAGATTGTGACAGACATAGTGCAATATTACTGGCAAAGAACCATGCTTATTACTCAAGAACGAAGCATATTGATGTGCAATTTCACTTTGTAAGAGACATGGTTGAAATCAAGAAGGTGTTATTGGAGAAAGTCAACACTTTGCATAATGTTGCAGATTCATTGACAAAATCTGTGAGCACTGAGAAGTTATCTTGGTGTAAAGGAGCAATGGGAGTTCGTGCCCTGGATTGTTGATCCAATAAATTATGGTACCCCCTGTATGCAAAGAAAAACAAAAGTGGGAGAATGTTGAGTATATGTTATATTCTTTGCATGTGTGTGTGGGGGGGGTGCGCGTTTGACCGCGAAGTGGTCAATCCCCTCCATCTAGTGCTCTTCCATATGCACCAAGTGATGTGCATAGTGATAGCTCAGGGGGGTAAGAGGGGGGGCATGCCGACGCCCTCCCCCTTTTGTGAAGCGGATTATGGAAATGGTCGTTAGGCCATTTCCGTTCCCACGAGTGCCAAATTTTTTTGGGTTGTTTTAGGCTATTTTTGGTAATTTTCTAAAAGTGTGTAATTTAATCCTAGTTAAGGGATTGGGGTCTATTTTTATAATCTGGGTTAACATATTAGGGTATTGGATGTTGCAGAATACCTATATTGTATTGTGAGTGATTCATAATGATAATGAGAAAAATAGGAGTTCTGGCTCCAAGGTTTGTTGGTTTTTCCCAGTCAAAGGTTTCCAGGGTAAATATTTGTGTATTATGTGTGAATGTTGTGGTGTAATATTTGTTTTGCTTAAAAGAATATTTATTCTTTTCTTCTCTGCATGGGTTTAAAACTTACATGCTTTTGTTAAAATCAAGGAAAGTGGGTGTCTAATAAGTTAAAAAGAAACTAAGTTAAATATATGTCAATGTTTTTTACTCGTAGAAATTCATAAAGAGTATATTTGAACAAAGGATTTCTTCCTAAATCCCAATATGAGGGAGAAGTGTGATACCTTGTTCAATGTGGAGGTAACATGCGACACTTGAAAACAAAAATAAGTAATTTTTTTTACAATGTTGGCCCTAGCACACACACACACACACATATAACTAAACTAAAAGTAAAATTTGGAATATGCATAAGAGTTTTGGGATCTGTGTGCATAGTTTGAGAATCCTAGCATATTAGATATAACTTATGTTTGTGAGTGTGTGTTACATGAGCGAATTTTTGGATTGATAAATATCAATTTATAATAGTGTTTATTAGAATAACACATTCAACATTTGAGGAGAACCATAAATCAAATGAATTCAACATTTGAAGAGGATCATAAATCAAATGAATTTAACATTTGAGGAGGATAAAAAATAAATGAGATATGAGATCCACGACATTAATGACTAGAAGTGGCCAATGTGAAAAAAGGGGATAGAATCAAGTGATACCATTTTTGAAGGGAACGCGGTGAGTACACAATCTTGTTACTCCAATGTCCAGATAAAATTTGTGGCCGCCAAATTCTTCTTTGATTTTCTACAAACAAACTATATTAGATCATGGCATATGCTTACAAAGTTGAGGTTGAAGACAAGGACACATATAATATTAAATTGGAGTCTCTATGAGAGATTGGATGATATCCATAACATGTTTTAACTAATATGCAATAGATTTTTGCATAAATTGCGGCCTAGTTGATGATTTTTCATGATGCTTCTAAATAAAGTGGATTTCTAGGGAAGAAGACCAAAACTTGAGAAGACTACCTTTGGAAAGATGGTGGAGACCTTATGCTAATTATGCACTTTTAATATCAACAAGAGTGTTCAATGTATGCATAGAATTATGCAAAGAGTTGCATGGAACAATGATCAACAATAAACAAGCACATACACCTCCTTTCCCCGCAATTTCCTTTAGAAAGTCTAGCAAAAAATTGCTCATTAGGTATAAACGGTATCTCTGAAAATTTAATTATCTGATCACCAACCATCATGAAACTTGTGATTTGCAAACCGCAAAGAGAATAAAATCACCCTATAATGATTACAATATTTGAATATTCATAATTTAATAAGGAAATTAGCATGCTATTGCTTCACTAAAAGACTCTCACAGACAATTCAATAGGATGAATGAGTTGATATAATGTGAACTTATACCAATGAAAAAAATCCCCTCTATAGACTTTCCATGTGAATCTTGAGTGACAAGTACGATGGGTTGAAACCATTCAGTTAGAACACATTACCTTTCACTTCAAGGATCCCCACAACAAAAGGTTTTTGTATTATGCATGTTTTTCACATGATATGTGAATTCTCCTTATGTGTTTGGTTTTTTCACTATTACTCTACAATTAATAGAAGACTATTGGATATATATGATAGTGGTGTAATCTACTCCACAACCCACCATTTAAGTACATTCATAAATTTGTATAATGCAATCCTATTGAGATCACATATGGATTATTCTCACGGTGAGATCAATATCAAACGTGCCATGGTTGTACTTAGGAGGTTGAGGACAAGGTTGAGATATTCCAAATAGATAATAGTAAAAAAAATCCAACCATAAAAGGGACTATTGAATATAATAAATCCAATTAAAAAGATGAAAGCAATAATAAATGTGGAAGTAGGGTAATATTTATCCAAAATGGCTCGAATTTCTTTATTTTCAAGTGAAAATTTGTTCGGGTACACAGGGTACTACCAAAGGACCGAACACCAAGAGCAACCACTTCACACAAACAGATCACAGATCAACACACCGATGTTTTGACGTGGTTTAAACCCTCTTGAGGGAAACACTCCATGGCCCCGGCCAAATAGCTTCTACGGGATAATTTATTATGCAAAGAAAGAAATTTACAAATGAGCTTCTCATAATCGATCAACTAAACAATGACCCTCCATGCCATTTAAATAGAGATCATGGACCAATCGGGTGTTAAGCCACTGATCAAGGTTAGGTTTGATCTAAGAGAAGTTGAGCTGTCGGATCACTCTATGTCGGGAACATATCGTGACCGTCGAATTTAGTATTTACAAATGCATACTAATGCATACTAAAGAAACACACTATCCCTAACGGATATATTACACAAGTTGATCTTAACTAACTCCTAAGTGTCTAAATATCCTAACATCCCCCCTTAAGAACAACTTGGGATAGGATTGAAGGATTTACAAAAGTGACACTATTAGGAGAAGGAAGGAGGCATTAGAGCCTATCCCCCCTTAATGACAAGTTCCTGAACTCCTAACATAGATCGAAGTTTAGAAAACTTCGCTTCTGTAAGAGACTTGGTGAAGATGTCTGCAACTTGATCATCTGTAGGGAAAAAGAGCACTTCGAGAACACGATCATGAACAAGATTTCTGATGAAGTGCATATGTATCTCAATGTGTTTGCTGCGTTGATGTAGAACTGGATCTTTGGCAAGCTTGATGGCACTTTGATTGTCGCACCAAAGTGGAGTAGGCTGCTACTGCTCGAATCCAAACTCTGAAAGGATCTGTCGAAGCCATAAAGCTTCCTGACTGGCATTAACTACTGCTCGATATTCTGCCTCTGCTGAAGAAAGAGCAAGAGCTTGTTGTTTCTTACAAGCCCAAGTAATAGGTCCAGATCCCAGACTGAAAACATAACCTGCAGTAGACTTTCGATCATCAGGATCGCCGGCCCAATCTGAATCAGTGAAACCAACCAACAAAGGTTTCCCCTGTACTGTAATGAATCCCAAACTGAACTGTACCTCGAATATATCGAAGTATTCTTTTAGCCGATTTCCAATGACTTTCATGAGGTGTCTACATATAACGGGAAACACGACCAACGACAAAGGAAAGATCAGGACGAGAATGAGTCAAGTATAAGAGACTACCAACAAGCTGACGATACAAGGTGGCATCGACTTCAGGTGAAGGACAAGTGCCAGAAAGTTTGACTCTAGACTGGAAGGGAGAAGGGGCTGGTGTACAATCTTCCATGTGAAAGCGACGAAGAAGGTCACAAGCATACTTAGACTGAGAAAGAAAGATTCCTTCTTTGGTTTGCAGGACTTGGAGACCAAGAAAATAATACAAATGTCCTAAGTCTGACATTTCAAAATTTTGTTTAAGACTAGATTTCACATGGGTTATAAGCTTAGAGTCACTACCATTAAGAATAAGGTCATCAACATATAGAACAAGTATGATGAGATGGTTTCCTACTTTCTTAGTATAGACATTGGGGTCAGAATGGCATCTAGAAAAACCAGTGTCAAGGAGAAAGTTATCCATTTTGGCATACCAAGCTCTAGGAGCTTGCTTAAGGCCATATAAGGATTTCTTAAGGTGGCAGACAAGGCTAGAGTTATTTTGAACATAGCTAGGAGGTTGTTCCATGTAAATTTCCTCCTGTAAATCACCATGTAAGAAGGCAGACTTGACATCCATTTGATGGACTTCCCAGTTGTGTAAGGATGCAAGGGAAATAATAAGGCGGATGGAGTTCATTTTTGCGACTGGAGCAAAGGTTTCATTGTAGTCAATCCCTTCAACTTGGGAAAAACCTTTGGCAACTAACCTTTCCTTAAGTCTTTAAACACTTCCATCTGATGCATACTTAGTTCTGTAGACCCATTTATATCTGACAAGTTTTCTTCCTTTTGGAAGAGGTACAAGATCCCAAGTATCGTTCGCTATTAATGAATGATATTCTTCATCCATGGCTGCATGCCAATCTGGATTCCCTGAAGCTTCTGCAAAAGTTTTTGGATCACGATTCTCGGAAACTTGAGCCAAAAGAGAAGAGGCTCCCTGAAACTGAGAACGTGTTCGATGTTGATCTCTAGGATCATCGGCAAGATCACCAGCTGCTTCACATGTTGAACGGACCCATCGAGGAAGCACTTGTGCTGGTGCAACTGGAGGAACATGAGCAGGCGGAGGTGGATTTTCATCCTCACTGTCATCATCAGAAACTGGAGTTGGAAACCTGTCAAGGAAGTTGGAAGAAGAAGAAGAAGGCACAAACGCCGAATCAGGCTCGCAGGCCAAAGATGGCACAATCGCCGAGTTAGGCTCGTAGGCCAAGAGATTTTCATCAAATTTAACATCTCTTCTAATGATTATATCATGAGAATGTGCTTGAACAAGTCTATAACCTTTTACATCTTCAGAATATCCAACAAATATGCACTTTTCACTTTTAGGCTGCAATGCTTTCCGTTTTTCATCCGGAATGTGAGCCCATGCTTCACTACCAAACACACGGAAGTGACTTACATCAGGTTTAGTTTTACTCCATGCTTTTTCCGGTGTTATACCTTGTAATGCTTTAGTGGGGGTGCGATTTACTATGTAATTTGCACAATTAATGGCTTCAGCCCAAAATTGAAGACTTAGTACCTTAGATTGGATCATACAATTAGCCATTTCTTTTAAAGTGCGGTTCTTCCGCTCAGCTACACCATTTTGTTGTGGTGTATATGGAACAGTGTGCTGTTGTTGGATGCCTTGTTCAGTGCAAAAAGTAGTGAACTTTTTGTTAACATATTCTCCTCCATTGTCAGATCTTAACTTAATAATTTGATGACCAGATTGTTTTTCAACAAGGGCCTTGTAGGCCAAGAACATGTTAAATACTTCTCTCTTAAGTTTTAGGAAATAAACCCAAGTGCGTCTGGTGTAATTATCAATGAAGGTTAAGAAATATTTGAAACCAGAAAAGGAAGCAGATGGAAGAGGACCACACAAGTCACTATGCACAAGCTCCAAGGGAACCGAGGCGTGCCAAGAAGCACATTTGTCAAAACTGTCCCGATGATGTTTTTCGAGTACACAACCGGAGAAAACACCATCACTGCAAGATACCATCGGAAGACCTGTCACCATATTTTCTTTACATAGTTGTTGCAATGAGCGATAATTTAAGTGACCAAATCGCTCATGCCAAAGTTTGCTCAAGTTATCACTATGAGCAACAAAAACTGAAGGGAAAGGTGATGACCCAAAGTTGTTAAACTTGTACAACTTGGTAATATCATCAACAATTCCGGTAGCTAGGACCTGTTGAGGATCTTTAAAATCCTTGATTACAACTTGGTGAGGTGTAAAGGTCACAGTTTTACCTTCACCAGAATGAGTGATCTGATAGACTGATAACAAATTGCAAGAAATTCTTGGAACACATAGTACATCACTAAAATGACCATTATCTACTGGAATTGTTCTAGCTCCTACAACACTTATAGATCTATCATCACCAACAAATATTTGTTTGGTGTTACATTCATGCATAGTAGAAAATATGGCTTGATCCTTAGCCATATGATAAGATGCTCCAGAATCAATGAGCCATTCATTTGAAGTAGAAGAAGAAGATGCATTATAAGAATAACCAGAAGCACAAAGTGCATGTCCATGAGAGGCAGATTCTGAAGACGAATCTAGGCTGATGTGGTGCTTCTTCATTGCTGCTTCTAAGGCTGCCATCTTCTTGAAACACTTAGATTCATCATGATTATCTTTCCCGCAATAGTTGCAATGACACTCAGTCTTCTTGCTTTTTGGATTGGCTCCTTTGTCATTTTTTAAAGGAGCTAACTGAGAGGGTTTTGGACCCTTGTTTGACTTATTATTGCGAAAATTTTGTTTCTTGGGAGGCTTGGACTTTTCTTTCTGTTGGGACAATAAGGCTTTCCCAGATGTATCTGCATTGTTGATTATTCCAAGATGAATGAGTTTATCTTGTTCTCTAATCAAGGAATCACAAAAGGATTCAAGACTAGGCTCTTGATAGCTAGCTGCATTCAAGGATGCTTTCATGGAGTAAAATGTAGATACAAAAAAAGAATATGCAGGTCCAAGTTTGGAAAGAATATGATAAATGCATTGTTTGTCTTCCCTCTCAATCTTACATTCTGCACATAAGAGTTTAAGAGTTTTGTACTTAGATAAATAATCTTGAATGCATGAAAAGTCACTTGGATTTAAAGAAATAAACTCATTTTCGAGTTGGTGACCTCGAATTTCATTGTGTTTACCAAACACAGATTCCAACTTGTCCCAAGCAGCATTAGGTTCATCAATTCCAGATATGTGGAATCGCAAATCATTAGAGATTGACATCCCAATCAATCCACAAGCTTCATCACATCTATTTGCCCATTTTATTTTCTTATCATCATCAGTGGATTCTTTTTCTTTCCCTGAGGTAATTCTGAAAAGTCCCCTACTTCGTAGAACATCCTCCATACGAGATTTCCATGAGAAATAGTTGGAACTGTTAAGTAGAATATCACAAGGGGTGGCCATATTTGTAAATTAATAACTGTAAAAGCAGAAACCAATAGTCTGGATGTGAAGAGCTCGAAAAAATAGGCAGTTTAAAAAAAAACGGCACTGAAAACTGACTCTGTATGATGAAGTTATGCTTGAACAAAGACACTGTTGAAGATGTCCCCAATAGTGACGTGGCAGCTAGAGAATGTCCAGCAAAAAAAAGAACCCCCCTCTTCCCAAGATGAACCTTTTGACAATCACTTTACAAGAAAGTTGCTTTTAAGTGAACCACTTTTGTAAAATAAGTGATTTCACTTTAACAATGATATTACTTTTAAATAGTGCAACAATAAAAAAAACTTAAGTGACTCACTTGTATTTTTATTTTTTATTATTTAAGTGAGATGCACTTTTACAATAAAATAACTTGAAAATAGAAATTGCATGCACTTTTTCTTTTAAAAGTAACTTCCTAAGACTTGAACTCAAGACCTATTAAGGAATAAAACAACTTTGAACCAAGTGAGCTAGATTAAAAGGTATGTAAAATATGGGAATGAGGAAGGGGTTTTTTTTTTTTTTTTTACTCTTCTTGCTCGGTTTGCGTGCTTACCCTTTTTTCTGCAAAACACACCACAAATCGAAACAAACAAAACTTTTCCACACTTGTGGAGTTAGATCTCGTTAGCTTGCCCGGAAAGTCTACGTTTTCTCTCTGTTTCTGATTTGCCGAGATCGCGCAAGGTGCACGGAAAATAGCATACACAGCCGAGAAAAACCCTTTCCCTTTCTGTTTTTGATTTGCCGAGATCGCTCAAGGTGCATGGCAAAGAGCATACGCAGACGGGAAAGGGATGCGTCACTGTAACATTATACTTTCAGATCTGATGAAATACGCGTTTCTGGAGCAACCGGGAACCGTTTTCGATCAAACGAAAACTATATCCCAATGGAAACGATGCTCCGAACGCAATGGAACACCTCCCACAGCCCAGAAATGCATAGAAATACCAGAACTAGAAACCCTTTCGAGTTTTGGTAACAACAATTCAAGATCTAGATCACAACCGGAAGCGGCACTTCATAAAAGCTCTGATACCATGTTTGGGTACACAGGGTACTACCAAAGGACCGAACACCAAGATCAACCACTTCACACAAACAGATCACAGATCAACACACTGATGTTTTGACGTGCTTCAAACCCTCTTGAGGGAAACACTCCACGGCCCCGGCCAAATAGCTTCTACGGGACAATTTATTATGCAAAGAAAGAAAGTTACAAATGAGCTTCTCATAATCGATCAACTAAACAATGACCCTCCATGCTCTTTAAATAGAGATCATGGACCAATCGGGTGTTAAGCCACGGATCAAGGTTAGGTTTGATCTAAGAGAAGTTGAGCCGTCGGATCACTCTATGTCGGGAACATATCGTGACTGTCGGATTTAGTATTTACAAATGCATACTAATGCATACTAAAGAAACACACTATCCCTAACGGATATATTACATAAGTTGATCTTAACTAACTCCTAAGTGTCTAAATATCCTAACAAAATTTAGGTAAGAATCTATAGACTTGCTACAACAAGACAAGAATAAAAATATGTGCAAATATATTCTACCTCAGAGGCCAATACATGCCCATACATATATAGGTAACAAAAACAACCTAGAGGGGTGCATTTGCATATGAACATGGGCATGAATGGAATTTAATCTTACTTTAGTACTAGAATAATCTCTCAATTGTTTAAACAAAATTGTGTCTCAAGAATTTTTGAATCCAATTCAAGTTCAAAACCAACTATGTCACAGTCTTGGTAAGGAGTCACCTTGACCACGACCCCAATCGCGACAAGATTTTCCAAGAGGGGCTTGGCCAAGTAGTCATGATGGGCACATTGGTAAGCTACCAAAATTGGAATCTCGGTTCGTGGCATGCAGGAGATTAGCAAGGGTGGGAATCCACATTAGATGAAACCACACCTGGGATCTTGGGAAGGAAATCATAACCAATAGGCATAACGATAGACTTAAGATAAGTCAAAGAGTGGACATACCAGCGAACATCACAACTTGAGAACTTGACTAGAGAAGCATGGGAGCACACCAAGCAAAGTGTGGGCACACAGGACACATCAACAAGTAGATTTGTGGGAAAGAAACCAAACCCAAGAAGGAATTCATCCAAATACCAAGAGAGCACAAGATTTGGCATATGGTGTGGGAATTAGCAGAAGTGCACCTGGGAGAAGGGCACCCAACACATGATACGATAGAAGAGCACCCAAGTTGGAAGTTTGGATAATGAGAGAGTTCCACCCTTGGAACACTTGGATGTGTATAATTAGAAGATGCATTAAGGAAAGAGGAGGAAGCAAGGAGGTAAAACGAAGACAGTTTGGAATAATTCTAAGTACAATTGGGAGATAGGTGGGTGCAACCCAACAAAGGATTTCCTCAGGAAGAAGAGAGTGCAGATGGGTAGACAAGTTTTCTAGGGTGATTTTGGGAAAAGAAGACATGAGCCACATGAGGCAACCCTACAACTACTTCAAGAGGAAACCAAAGGGAAAGTTGAGTGCATTTGTAAAGTGGGATAATCCTTGGAATTTCTAGAGAGTTTTTTGATTGTGCACTCTCCTAGTAGAAGCCAGTGAGCACACCCATTCTATTGCATTTTAATCTTTGCAATTATATTATAATCGTTTCGGCACTTGGTTTTGGGTGCACCCATATATTGTTCTTACGACTCTTATGTAATTTTGCTAATTTTGTAACTGGTTAATTTCTAATACATTAAAATATCTAAGAATAACAATTGAAGAAGAATAAGTGGAATTGTTCCATAGGCGTATTCTATTGAGATTTTGACCCGGGATGGTCTCACCACTGACAAGGATACTCAGATAGTTCTACATAACCTATTAGGTGGAATGAAGCCTCGGTTTCAGTCCAGACTGGTAGGACCATGACAAAATACATTTTAGCTAAATCCTCAACAAGTCAAGCGTGATTAGGAATCGTCAAACACTTAATTCACAACAATGAAACCAATGTTTGTGCATTTGTTTCATCGTTTAATGCATTGATTTTGATGTATTACCTTCATGCATTAATTTTGGTGTTTTTTGCATTGATTTCAATGTCTATCTATAATGAGAAAATGGATGATATAAAATGGAATAAATATATTTCAATGTTTGTGCATTGGTTTCAATGCTTATTTCATTGGTTTCAATATATTAATTATGTGCATTGATTTTAGTGTTTCATGCATTAATTTCAATGCTTTTTTGTATGATGCCATGGCTTTGATAAGGTAGTGACAACATCCTCCCATTATGAGAAAATGGATATGTACATGTTGAGGATGTAAGAACACGAACATGAGAACATGTGAGGTGAAAAAGAAAGAAGTTAGAAGGAATCCTCGATAAATAAAGTGAAGATCAAATGAAACAAAAAAGTGAGGCTGAATGACTAAGAGATAATTGATTTACAAGGATCAAGTTTAATTACCTTATAAGAAGAGATGGAGCATGTAAAATATATACTGAAATTAAATAAGTTTTATTGAAAGAAATTTGTTAATAAAAATTGATTCATGACTTTATGGTCAATGATTTGGAATAGTTGCCACATGTTATGGAATCCAGTGGTTGCATTGATTTCAACAATGATATAATGAAAAACGATAGGGTGCATTACTCATCCCATTTAAGTTTTTGTATGCATCTAGTTTTAGTAATTTGTTTATTACTCATCCCATTTCAATTATTGGTGAATCCCTAAAGTGGTTTATTCAATTTCATTATCATGCTCCACTGGAACAAGAATGACATTTTGACAATTATTCTATTAATTATTAAACATTTAGTAACTCTATGCATTTAAGATGTATCTACAATAGAAACACGGTTAATTAATTATGCCTATAATATGGAATCCTCTAAAAAATGTATCATACATGTGAGCCTAAACAGATATATTGAAAAATACATTGGCTAGAGAGTTGACACTAAATTCCACATTTTACACAACTAATATCAATTGAGTAGGCTTATAAATAAATGAAACACTAACCTTCTATATTCATAAACTATTGAAATTGGCTTGTATGTGAGCCCTAGTCATTTTCTCAATTGTAACTTAGTTGGATAAATTACAATGCATTGATTTCAATGAGAAGATCAACTCTAAAATGAATACACAAATAAGTGCAATCAAATCAATTCATTTAATTTATTGAATCAGTTAACATTGAAATTAATGCAATGTAATGAGAGCATTACTTGGTGCTCCATTCTGATAGTTGTTAGCACTATTTTTTGGTCATGTTTTCTTGTCCTCTGAGTGATCATTATATATGTCGTTGATAAATTTTATTTTTTTCCATTATAACATTAGATTCTATAATTAGAGTTTGTTATGGAGAAGAATATTATGATAGCATTCACTTTGCATTTTAATACTTAAATTACATTACAAAGAATAATATATGATGATGTTGTTCACTTTTTTACACCTAAACAACATAATAGGTAGATTGACCAAACAATAAAACATAAACCAACTGACCATCCACTACTAATTTCGCTAAAATGGATAATTACCTAGCCCTAATAAACACTCTAGACAACACTTTTGCAGTCAAAATACTCTCTTAACTAAATCATTGATATATATACACTCATGAATAAGATCTGAAATATAATTCATTGATTTGAATGTGCAAGCTACAATCATCAAGAACTATTCTACTCAACTATCTCTTGCCACCTTGATAAGTTTCTTAGGAACATTGTACGTAATCATTCTCAATTTAGCTATCAAACATGATTCTTCCAAGTAGGCATGAGGATGGGATATCAACCTTTTGAACGCAATCTACTCTGTATGTTTGAGTGTTTTCCAATTAAGGAGGGAAATTATAGTTTAAATGTTTTCGTGACACTTGAATTCAAGATTGGGGGAATTAAATATGAGGGTTCATTTATAGAGTATATTAATTAATATTGTTGGAGGAAAGGAGCGGTGACATCAAATACCGCATATTATTTTCAAGGTTTTTGTATGCTAGTAAAATAACTTGTATTCGCGACAACATTCAATTTGTTGATGATGATAACGGTAGAAATTGTAGAATCTATTATGCTGTATGAGACCATCTATATAGGTAGGTTTGTTTTCAAATTGATTTTCTAAATTTAACTTAACATCTCCTAGAAACAGATAAAAATAAAATAAAATAGTAGAATCTAAGAACCATCAAGCCTTGTAACTTCCTTTAACCTAGAGCAGGGTATTTTTTAAGGATTCTAAAAGTATACCTAAGTATAGTATTCGAGGCGATTATTTTGGGTTGAAAAAATCATATATATAGATAGGTAGGAAAATGTTAAATAAGAAACATACAATTTACTACTAAAATTTGTAAAATTTGGCGAATATTACAATAAAAAAACATATTTTATGTAAATATGTGCGATATTAAAGAGTAAAAATGACCAAATAACGAATTTATTTTTTGAAAAATACCCCAAAAATAGCCAATTGACGAAATTTCGCCCCTAAACATTTCCATGACCTAGAGTCTTCCATCACTTTAGGAGCATTTTATTGACTTACCTAGAGTTGTATGGGACCTGCGTGTATGCAAGAGGGGGATAGTTCATGTTCTTTGCACTGATAGCTGCTTGACTCTTCCTATGTGATATTTTGTACATGAGGCAGAACATAGAATGTGAAAGTTTTAAGCAACATCAAAGGAGTGTGACATGGGTATCACACTACCCTATATTAGTTCCATTGCATCTTGTCCATTTGGGAGCATGCACCAAACATAGTGAATCTCTCATATCCCATGGGGCCTACCTGAACAATCTAAAGTAGATGACATGAGACTACTCTAGTTTTGTGGGATGAGTAATAGTGGGAAACCATTGGATTATCTAATGGAAGGTGTCTAATAAATTCAAATTCATATACTTATTTATTTATTCGTAAATTAGTACATTAATATCTTAACTCCAAGATATATCATAAAGATTAGATAGATCAAGTTGTCATTCTCGACGATTAATTGGAATATGCATACCTTTAGTTTTAAAGTTTAGGTTAGGTACGACATTGTAAATTTTTTGTTTATGTAATATTTTATTATTTTGTTAAAGTTCCACGTGTCATCTCCACATTGAGCATAGTAGTACACTTATCCCTCATACTGGGTTGTATAAAGAAGTGTAACAAAGAGAGAAGTTAGGAGAACTCATTGATGAACAAAAGGAATATCAAACAAAACATAAAAGTGAGACTAGATGACTAAGAGATAAGTGATTTACAAGGATCATGTTTAATTACCTTATAAGAAGAGATGAAACATGCAAAATATATCCTCATAGATGAAATGGGTTTTATTGGAAGAAATTTGTTAATAAAAATTGCTTCAAAACATCATTGTTAGTTATTGGAAGAGTTTCCACCTATTATGGAAAAACCTTTATATGCATCCAAATGTCTTGCAAAATAATTATGGAACTCATTAATATTGGCATTGGATAAATTTAACTACTATTAATTTTGGGAAGAAAGAGAGGAAGGTATGACATTTACTACAATATATTGAGTTAAAGGTTTGAATGGTCTTAGATTTCATCCTCTTTTTTCATATGATTTATATCAAATAATAGAAAATCTAGCAAGTATCACTATGTGAAAACTTGAAGAAGATAGATTGAGATTGATCGATATATCTAATATATCTAATAATATAATGAATATGAATCTAGTGGTTGCATTGATTTCAACAATGATATAATGAAGAACAATAGGGTGCATTGATTTCTGTGATGATACAATGAAAAATTATTTAGAGAAATAAAGTAGTTGCGTCGATTTCAACAATGACAGAATGAAAACACAATAGGTTGCAATGCTTTCAACAATGATATGGTGAAAAATTATTTAGAGTAATCAATTAGTAAACAAACATAGCAATGATATTTATATTGTAACTTGAAAGTGAATTTGATAGGTGAGAATGCCATAGTCATCCGTAGGAGCCCATAAGTGATCCTCAATGTCAAACCAACCTCAATCTACTACATTCTACACCTTCTCTTTGCAAAATGTGAAACATTGATCACACTTAATACTACTTAGATCTTGCACTAGTAGTGAACAAAATTATCATCATTAAAATGACTTCAACAATAACTCATCACAAACCAATTTCAAAATACATATAATAATGATGATCATCTAATGTTTTGATGTGTCTACCATGACTGGAACCAACATAGATCCTTTGTTATTCCAATATTAATATTTCATAAAGTTAAATAAAACCATTTATATTTGCATAATTAGTAATTCATAACATATTAAAACTTATATAAATTAATAAATTGATATTTATATAGATAATTATATTATAAAAAATATAAAATCCTCTTAAAACAATATTATTATAATATTAAACTTAAATAAAATTACATAAGTTTAAATAATAATCCATAACAACTAAAAAATCATATATATTTAAAATAATATTTAAATAATCCCTTAAAATAACATTATCCTAGATCTGAGTGTTGAACGAGAGTAATGCCATTGATCCCAGTCCTTGTAACAAAGATGGGATGCATGGCACATAAAATGAATAGATGGTGGATGCGAGGACATAGAGTTGCATGGGACAAGGGTTGTACTTGCCTATGAGTAATTGGAGGCATGGATCTGGTTTGGTAAGCACTTGTATCGGGAGAGAGAATGCAGGTGATGGGTTAGCATTTGCATGATTTCAATTATTATCATGGAGATAACTAACCATGCATAAGGAATTAATGTCATTTCAATGGTGATCATGAAGGTGAGAGGAAAGGGGTCGCTAGGTCATGCTAGGCCTTTCCAAGTTTCTTTTGGTAATTATGTGGCCTGAAATTGTGTTGGGTTTATTCCTCAATCAACTCTGGTTGAGTTCCATTTAAACCTTAGTGGGAGAGGTGTGGTATGGAGGAACATGGTCTAGTTTACCCAGGACGATGATGGCTTACCCAAGACATAGGTAGGAGCATGGTGTTGTGGAGGAGTTGTTTCAAGGACTACCTAGGATGGAGGTGGTCTGGATCTCAAGGCACATGCAAACATGGGGCAACCAAGAAAACTCAGCATAGAAGGGGGCATACTCTGGGAGGCACTCACATGCATAAAATACAACACGAAATTGAGAGGGCCAGGAAAAATTACTTCTCTACAGTCTTAAATGAGGCTTAAAAATTTATTGGGAAGATGGAGTAGCAGATCAAGCTCAACCAAGATCATCCATACGTTGTTGCGAAGAAGACAGAGTGGGAGGCTTGGATCTTGGCCATTGAATCCTCATTAACAAGGAACACCAAGCACACAAAGGTCATGCTTCTTTTGGAATGCGAAGACCCATGTGGGAAAGGTGTTAATGGAAGCTCCAGGTGGAGGAGTGAATTTCAGAAGAAGCATGGAGGAAAATATGGACTGGAACAAAGGAAAAATCTTGAGAATTGTGATATTTTCAATGGCTTAGATCTAGATTCAATAAGACAACTTCACATGGAATATTTCTGAGAATGAGAGAAGAAGAATACATAAGATAATTTGTGGAAAAATCTATGTATATTATTCATCAATATGATTACAATATATAATACATATTCCATGGAGAAAATCGAATGCCTTAGAGGAAAGTTGAAAAGGAAAAAAAGAAAAGGCTTAATAAAGGCAAAAAACCCCCTAGGTGGCAAAAGTTGTTTCCAAAACTATCTAAAGGCTCACGAATTTGCTAAATATGGTATGGAATCTCATGAGTGAGGTAAATGGAACGTAATGATGGCTTTAGGAGAGAATATATGATGTGGAGTTCGAATTGGTCAAGTGGAGAGAGTTTCTAGATTTACCTTATCCACTGGAAAGTATAAAAACAAGATAAAGATGTCTAAATCACGAAAGCACCTTCTAAACCAGAAATGGAAAGAAATTAGTCAAAATCCAATGAAATCTTAGCCAGAATCTCTGGTGAGCTCTCAGAATGGATACCTAATGAGGGAAGTTGGACTAAGGGCCTACTTAAATTATCAACTCGGGGGACATACAAAATTCATAGGTGCACGCACTATATGTGCTCTCTAGGATAGTCTTTGTCGAAGTTGGGTGTTTGTATCCATGTTTTTAAAGAGTTACCTAAAAATGATTCAATAAAATGTAAAAATGATTATTTAATCTATGGAGGTGAAATTCCTATACTAAGAAATTTAAGTATTGAAAGTAGGAAATCTATGTCTAGGAAATCAAATGCAGGAAACAGTAAGCATATCTTTAAGAATTAACTTTGCCTAAAGCGGTAAAAATTATACTATGGAATTGAATACTGAAAACATAACAGATCTATTCTAACGTAATGAAAGCTTGATCTCTAACTTAAGGAGTAATTACTATAAATCGAATGCATAAACCTCAAAGTCTGATCTAACATAATCTAATGCTAAAGCTAAATTCAGAATGCAATTATCTAATGCTGCAATTTTAATCAAAACATTAACGAGTGAATGTCATCATGTAACCAATAAATACTGAAAGAAATCAATCTCTATGAGCAGTTCTAATAATGAAATGAGTACACAGGCTTAAGATCTAGATCGCTGCTTCAGAAGTAAATGCAAGTACATAGAGAAATGGGTGTTAAATTATGCCTTGGCGGAATGCTGCTAGAGGACTACAGACACAGCATTACCAAACTACAGAGTGTGTTATAGCGAACTACGAAATCAAAAAAGTTCAACTGCTATAGAAATCAGATCGTGTGATTTAAAGACTATTTAAAACACTCTCATCTGCAATATAAATTCAACCAAATTGGGAGGTCTACCGTGTCTGCTGCTCTGTCCACAGACATGGATCTTCAGCTTCCTCCGATGAGGGTTTTGGTTTTGACGGATCTATTTCTTTCTGTGGAGGGTCTGCTGCATAGTGAGCTGTGGATGGTCATAGCTTCTAGATCTTGTGAGGCTATGGTGGATATGAGCGGGTTTCTGCTCACTCTTCTGTAGTATTTTTTGTATTCTCCATTTTTATGTGCAATGAGGGTTTGTTCCCGAGCTCATTTCTCTTTTTTTGGTTCAGCTCATTATAAGCTGTTGTTTCTGCTTATATGGGATAGAAATATGTGAAAATGTAGGGATCCTTGTTGATTCTACTACATGTGCAATATGTAATTTTAATCAACTTTTTGAAATAAAATTACGGACTTTTTCCAAGGAAAAAAAAAAATATAAATTCAACCAATGTAAAATACACCATGAGAAATAATTGAACAGTGAGATCTCCTGATTTACATGTTGGAGGGGCCCTCTCCAACCCGTACTCAGGAGTGAAAGGAACTTATAAATGCTGAATTGCAAGTAACATCAAGTCTTTAATTAAAACAGGAACTTCATAGTTTAAAACCAAGTCTGTAACACAACTGTCTGGATAGTATAAAACGCAAAACAATAATTCTCCAAAATAGTAGCAGGGGCCTCTCGCTACCCAAGAGGTCCATATTTATATAATTCTTAATGCTGAACCTAACTAAATGTCTAAATGCCGATTCTCTTTGAACAGGAGTTCGTTCTCTATAGATCAAGAAAAAGGCGTTGAGTTTGGTGATGTTCTTTCAGTTCTTCACTTGATTTGTGCGTTGTTCTTTAGTGCACCTACACCTGCTCATTCAAACTCGTTTGTCATGCAATTAGCCCATACAACGCTTTCAAAACATAACAGAAATAATCTCTTAAACAACTTCATTAAATAATTAAGGTAAATCATTTTCCCGCAAAACAAGTGTATTTCCTCTCCTTTTCTTGTGTTTTTTCTATGGGGAAAGGCCTATCAGATACCTATATTTTGGACCCATCATTCTCCCCCATACTTGAAGGATTCACCCATCCATGGGTGACGTATTCAGCTCTTCAACAAATTCTTTGATGTCCCATGCTACCACCCTGAGAGCTCCTGCTTGCTTGTAGTAGCCCATGCTCTGATCTTCTTTGACCCATGCCCTGCTTTCCTCTTCCTCATTAGTCTGTTCCTTAATAACCGGAGGAAGGAAAAATGGAGGTTTCAGCCTCATTCCAATCCATCTAAGTTGATTCTTTATCAGGGATTCTCTGTAAAGTTTGGCTTTGAACAGAGTAGCTGCAAGTCTGATAGGGGAGTGGATCTCTCTCCTTTTAAGGTCATTTGCCACCCTGCACCATCTCTCATTAATGGAATCATCAACTTCTTTCTGTGTGCTTTAGAGAGTGACATCAAAGTGTGCCACAACCTCCTATTGCTTTGCAAGGAGAATAGGGATCAACTCCTCATCCTGGGTGAGGATCCCATGATTGTAAATTATTCTCTCAGGGTGAGTCGCCTCTGCCCTGATCATTAAGGGAGTCTTCCATTTTGATGCAATGTAGAGGTGGTAGTCCTGAGCTCGTTCGATTTCATGATTCATCCATGAACATAGTGCCCTCAACTGGAAATTTCCCATGTAAGGGTTTGGCGACCAGTTGGGCGAGCTAGGGACTACAAAATTGTGTAAGAAAAATTCGCTTAACTGGTCCTTCTCCAATTCTGTGGCATTCAGAGATGCATCCACAAATTCTTTGGGGGAATTTATCTCTATCAGGAGTTCCTGTTTTAACCTTTGAAGCTGGAATTTGCTCCACTTTTCTTGTAGATAAACTGTGTAGACTGTTGATGGTGGCTTGAGGTCCCGTAGTTGGTCATATATTTTAATGGTAGTAGCCAAATTGTCCTTTAGTTGAACAATATCCTAGTCCTTTT
This sequence comes from Larix kaempferi, assembly GCA_027924585.1. Lineage (NCBI taxonomy): Eukaryota > Viridiplantae > Streptophyta > Pinopsida > Pinales > Pinaceae > Larix > Larix kaempferi. The sequence goes on along the minus strand of BSBM01000186.1, from coordinate 25,999,990 downwards.
TGGCTAGCTCACCTTGTGCCTCAGCCAATTTCTCTTGCAGTGCTGAATTTCTCTGTTCAGCCAGTCTTAGCTCCCCTGCATGATGCATTTTTAGAATGTGTGTCTTCTCAGATGAGAACGGGGGTGATGCGGGTTGGCTTCCTGATTCAATTTTCAATGTAGCCATATCCTTTATGAGGTTTTCTAATTCTTCCCGTGCCTCAGCCAGCTGATTGACGACCCTAGGGTTTTCATTATGCTCAGGAGGGTTCCCCTGGGAGTTGTCTTGCTCTTTTTGTTCATTCTGTTCTTCTTTTGCCTCCTGTTCTTCTTGTTCATCATGCAATTCCTATTCATCCTGCATTTCCTGTTCTATATTGGGATCCTTCTGATCTACCCACTGATCATCGTCCTCATCCGACACATTTTGAACTATGGGACTGGGTTCCCTACTCTTTTCCTTGGTAATTGGGATTCTGGATGCTTGTGTGAATCTCTTACTTCTTCTCTTCGGCTCTTGATTACTGGTAGGAATCCCTGGGTTTGTTTTGGGGGAGTCATCTCTTGAATGCTTGATTTTCACCAGGGTATCAACCACACTGTCCAGGTCAATTTTCCTCTTTGCCCGTGATGCAGAGGCAGTTTTGTTCATTGCTCCTGGTGGTAGGGATATGCTAGCTGTGGGTGTACCCTTCATTCTTTGAACATCTTCAGCAGATACCAACACGAATTCTTCCCAAGAAAGCTCTGGTATCTGCACCTTAAATTCCTCACAAACGATTAACTTGATTAGCCCATGATGGGCTAAGGAATCCTCCTTACCTTTAATCACCTTCTTGCTCATTTTTGCTAGATATTGGAGCAGGTAGTATAGAATACTAATGTTGTTGTTTGGTGGATGATGGGCCCTGTGCCTTAACCGCTCTAAAATTTGAAAATGGAAAATGGGGACATAGCTGAACCTACTAGAGCATGTGATGTACTTCTGAACGATTGCAGCCACTTCCTCCCATGGTGCTGGCATGGAGAGTCTTTTGACTCCATTTTTGTCTTCGTCATAGACCTCTCCTTGCTCGAAGAATGTTGTCTTTTCCTCATGGTTTGACTCCCTGTCATCCCTGCTCCAATGCAAACCCCTCTGTAGACCAGTGAATTTGGAAATCACATCATCATCCAACTTTATACGTAACCCCTACACTCGGGTGACGAACTGTTCATCCTTGATATGTTTAAAATTTCTTGCAAACTCCAGAGCCACCCCTGTATTGTACCCTTTTCAGTCCTAGGATGAAAGGCATCCAGCCTGTGCTGCAGATGGTTATTAATATTCGCAGGTTCTGGTAGATGGCGTTGTGCTCCTCTGGTTCACTTTTCTTGAATCCTTTTGTCATCTTAAAATCTCTTATGTAATCAATAAAACCAGAAATTTGAATTGTGGCTTTTATCTCAACTGGTCGGGGTCAATTACAGGCTCAAGGATTGAATTACTGGCTGAGTGACCACACTACTTCCGGTTCCTTGCGTTTGGAGAGTTCTGAGAGGTTCGCATTTGCAAAACTGGTCCTTTGGATGATTATACAGCCTTACTTAATGTGCCTTCCCGCACTTAACCTCATCATTGCTCAGTGTACTTGCCGCTTTATCCCTTTCTTTCCATAACCAAGCCCTTTGTTTCGTTTCATGATTGTACTTTTGCACTTCTGCTCCGATTATTGGGAAGTATGGTGGTTTCTGCTGGTTCATCATTTATTGATATGACGGGGGTGTGCAATCATGATTTTGTAATCTGAACCTTTCCATTCTGCTCCGATTATTGGGAAGTATGGTGGTTTCTGCGGGTTCATCATTTATTGATATGACGGGGGTGTGCAATCATGATTTTGTAATCTGAACCTTTCCCCCCCGACTTTATTGAAAAGCTGTCCTTAGCTTAAAAAATAACCGTTTTGGGGATAATGATTTGACCGTAAGAATATAAGAAATATGTTTAGAGATTACCTTGTTATGCCTTAGCGTACCTGAGATGATGAGTTTGCTCGATATCTATGTGTGCAGGGTTATGTAGTAGATTCAAGATGTTCTGTAGTAAATTATGGCATGTTAGTAGTTCCTTGTGCTGTGTGCATTTTTCTTTTGCTCGTTTGAAATTGTTGTATCACCTTCATTTGAACTTTGTGCCATTTCTTATTTGACATTGTGATAAAGCTCTGCGATGATTTTTGATCTCGTTCTGTGCTGGCTCGCTTGAGGATGTGGTAGGCTCGCATGATCAAATGGTAGAGTTGATTAAACATTGTGCTTTGATTTATTCCTATAGTGGTAGATATCTTTGCTGGTTCTCTTGAATACATGTCTGGCTCACTTGATTTGCTGTGGATGTTTTTGATACTTCTCTGGCTCGCTTGATTGTTGTGGATGTTTTTGATACTTTGGCTCACTTGATTGCTGTGGATGTTTTGATAATTCTTTGGCTCGCTTGCATATTGATGTTTCTTTTGCTTGATATTTCTTTTTGCAATTTTTAATGCTCGATATTCATAGGTATGTATGTGGCCCTGTAATTTGGCCTGTTTTTCATTTAACTGTATTTATATTTTTTTGTTTGCTTCTTTTTTCATCTTTTTCATTTTTCTTCCTTTTTCATTTTTTGTTTTTTTTGTTTTTTTTTTCATTAGTTTTTTCAATGAAATTCTATATTCTCTATCAGCATCAGTTGTTGCTGGTAGAGTACCTGTGTAAACTCTTCCTTTGATTGTGGTTTCTTGTAAAGTTTTAACTGATGTCCATTCACTATCATGGGAAACTGTTGTTCATCTATTGTAATAATCTTGACTGCTCCATTTTCATATATATGCTCGATGATGTAAGGTCCTAGTTTCCATCTAGATGCCATCTAGTTGTTAGTTTGCATTTGAATGTGTGAAACTTGGAATCATAGAGTAGTGCCCAGTTTCCTTCCTTGAACTTTTTGTCCCTTAGGTGCTTGTCATGCCACTTTTTTCTTTGCTGCTGGATGATTTCTGTGTGGGCTAGTGCTTGTTGGCGTTGCTCATCCAGTTGATTCAATTGTAGCATGCGTTCTTGTTGTATTTCTGATAGTTCCATGTTCAACTCTGCTGCAATTCTTAGTGTTTTTATTTCAAATTCAATTGGCAACGTGACTTTCTTTCCATATACTAACTCATAAGGTGTGAATCCTGTTGTTGTTTTCCATGTGGTGTTATAGGCCTAAACTGCCTCACTTAATCTGTCAGCCCAATCTCTTTTGTGGAGTTGGACTATCTTTGTCAGAGTCCTCTCTAATTCTCTGTTGGTGACTTCTGCTTGACCATTTTCTTGAGGGTGATAGGAATAGGACTGTATGTGCTTGGCATTGTTTCGTTTAATCGAGTCTTCTATTAAGTTGGATGTGAATTGCGGGCCTTGATCAGATACTAGCTCTCTCGATACTCCGAACCTGTGAAATATTTGCTCAGTGAAGAATTTTGCTACGTTGTTTTCATTAGCTGCAGCAAGTGCTGCTACCTCTATCCATTTTGTGAGGTAGTCAGTGCATACTATGATGTAGCTTTTTTGATTTGACTGTGGGTTTATTGGACCAATGAAATCAAATCCCCATTTTTCGAATGCTTCCAAGGAAATCTGTGGATGTAGGGGCATTTCTTCTTTTTGTGTTGGTTTTCCCATCCTTTGGCAGTCCTCACAATGTGAAACATATTCATAAGTATCCTTGTGGAGTGTTGGCCAATAGTATCATGTTTGTAAAATCTGATAGGCTGTCCTCATTACAACATAGTGTCCTCCACATGGTTCATTGTGAGTGGTGTGCATGATGTCATGCACTTCATCTTCTCTGATGCACCTTCTGAGTATTTGATCAGGTCCTTGTTTGAATAGCATGCCTTCTATCCATGTGTATGTTGCACTTTGCCTTATTACTTTTGTCTTTTCCTTATAATTGTAATGTTCTGGAAATTTTCAAGACACTAAATAGTTTGCTATGTTAGCAAACCACAGGCTTCTTGTGGATATGGCAAAAAGGTGCTCATCTGGAAAACTATCGTTGATTACTTCACCGTCTTGTCCATGTGTCAGCCTAGATAGAAAGTCGGCCAGTACATTGTGTTTACCTGGCTTGTCTAAAATGGTGATGTCAAATTCTTGAATTAGTAGCAGCCATCGAATTACTCGAGCACTTGTGTTTGGTTTGTTCATTAGAAATCTTATGGCTGAATGGTCTGTATGAACAAAAAATTTGTAGCCAGTGATATAGTGCCTAAATTTATTAATGGCATGTATGATAGCAAAAAATTCCTACTCTGTTACAATATAATGTAATTCTGCCCTTGCTAAATTCTTACTGATATAATATATTGCATAGGGCTTCTTCTCTTTTTCTTGTCCAAGGACAGATCCGATTGCCTTATCTGATGCATCAGAGTGGATGTGGAATGGTAGTTCCCAGTTTGGTCCTTGGAGTACTGGGGCTGTAATTGTTTTCTCCTTGAGATTTTCAAATGTTGTCATGCAATCGTGTGTCCATATGAACTCAGTGTCTTTTGTGAGAAGTGCAAACATTGGGGTAGCAATTAGGCTATAATTTTCAATAAACCTTCTGTAGTACCCTATTTTCCCAAGGAAACTTCTGACATCCCTTTGTTTAATAGGTGGTGACAGTGTTTTGATTACTGAGACTTTTGCTTGGTCAACCTCTATCCCTTTTTGTGATATATGGTGCCATAGAACGATGCCCTCTTCCATTAAGATTTTGCATTTGTCATTGCTAAGGAATAGGCTCTTCTCAGTACATTTTTTTAATACCAATTCGAGGTGACTCAATGCTTGGTCAAAGTTTTGTCCATAGGGTGAGAAGTCATCCATGAAGACTTCCATTTGATCGTTTATGAAATCAGAGAATATACTTAGAATGGCCCTTTGGAATGTTGTTGGAGCATTACATAATCCAAAGGGTAGTACTCTGTATGCATAAGTACTCCAAGGACATGTAAATGTTGTCTTATATTGATCAGATGGGTGTATTAAAATTTTGTTGTACCCACTGAAACCATCCAAAAATGAAAAATACTTGTTGCCGGCTAATGTGTCAAGAACTTGATCTATAAATGGCAGTGGAAAGTGATCTTTCTTTGTTGCTTTATTTAGCTCTCTGTAGTCCACACAAATTCTCCATTTGCCTCCTTTTTTAGGAACTATAACCAGTGGGGAGACCCATTCGCTGTCAGAGATGGGATATATGAACCCTGCATCTAATAACTTCTGTAGTTCTACTTTGACAATGTCTTTTAATGCTGGGTTCAATCTCCTTTATGGCTGCCTAATAGGGATAGAACCCTCTTTGATGTAAATATAATGTTTGCATATATCAGGGTGTATACCTTCCCTGTATGCATATGTCCATGCAAAAGCTTTATGTTGTTCTGATAATACTTTCATTAATTGCTTTTCTTGCTTTGGCTTGAGATTGGAATTAATGTTGACTGGCTTCCCAGGCATGATTTCCACTGTCTTTGCTTTTTCTGATTGCTCTTCCAGATGTAGTACTTCTGCCCATATCTTATTTAAGTTCTAACTTGAACTTTCGCCCTCCTATTGCTGTTCTGTGTCAAAAAAACTTTCAAGACTAGCATTGTTAGAATATGCATTATGTATAAAGCGATCTATATGCCCATCTTCATCTAATACTTTTAATGATAGTGCAGCATCAATTGTTAGGACATGTTGTGTGTTTGGATTCGTTGTGTCCTTACAGTCATTAGTCCAATTTTAATACTCTAAATCTGAAGATTTCCTTGCTGGTGGGTAGATGGTGATTTTCTTTCTGGCAAGTCCACTGGTTATAGTCATGTTTCCTAACTGGCAACCTATGTAAGCATCTGCGGTTTCCAAACAAGGTCTGCCCAGTATGATTGGATAACCATTAAGTTTACTTTTGACCTCAATGACTATGAAGTCAGCTGGGTATTCCCAGGATTCAATATTGATCATAATGTCCTCTAGCAACCCTTCAGGTTTAACAGTGGATGTGTTAGCTAGTTGGAGTACCATTGTGGTTGGTCTGACCATTGATTGGAGTCCCAGGTATAGAGTGGTTTCCTTAGTCATGATGTTGATCGCAGCTCCCAAATCTACTAAGATTTTATTTATTTGCTTGCTATTGATGGTGACGTTCACTACAGGACTTCCTGGATCAATATATTTAGGGTTAATTATGACACCCAACATTAAATCAACCAATTGTCCCACTACATTTATGGTTGGTGACTCACATTTCCTCCTCCCAGGTTTCTTCATACAATTTTCCCTAATAAATTTGTTGTAGATGAGCACGTCCCTTATGGCTTGTAAAATGGGGATTTGGATGTTTAAGTGCTTGAATTTGTTTAAAATTGTATTTTCTTCCTCTTCTTTCGTACTTCGTACAAGTTTCTCTGGAAATGGAGGGTTTCTGTTGCGTGGGAGTGGTTGGGTTTCATCCTCAGGAGTATTTGGTTCATCCAGATGCTGAACATAGGGTTCTGTTGTTTGTTCTTGAGTTTTAGGTTGTTGGATATTCTGTAGGGATGTATTCTGCAACGTTTTTCCAGATCGGAGGTTTATTTCGTTTATTTTCATGGTGTCTACGACATAGGTAGGAAATTGTGTGATATCAGCATTATAAGTCTGTTGCTGCGGTGGAGGTTTGTTATTATTAGGGTTTTCGATTGGTTGGGATGAAATTGGTGGGGGTCTGGGGGGTGGTTGAGTCCGTGGGGGTGGCATAATAAGTGGCTGTTGTAATGGGGCTCTCCAATTTAATGGATGGGGGTATTGATTTGCATAATTTGTGGTTGATGGAGAAAAAGTTGGGGGGTATTGAGGATAAGACGGTGGGTAATACGATTGATGATATGATGGTTGATACGTTTGCTGATTCTGTTGCCATTGGTTTGGATTTGGCTATGCTTGTCATGGAGGTGGTGCTGAGTTCCAATTTGGATGTCCTTGATTATAGTAGGCTTGATTGCTCGGTTCATATGGTCTAACAAAATTATTCCTCCTCTGATTTATAAAACAGAGTTGTTCTATTGCTCCCTCAGCTGCAGGATCTTGAATAGCAACTTTACATGATGGTAAGGGGGGACATTTATTAGTGGAGTGGTCATCAGTGCAGAGACCACATATTTCTATGGTGTTTAAAGTGCACTGCCCCTTCTCATGTTTCTTTCTACAATGAGGATAGAATACTGCCAAAGCTTGGTTAATTTCATCCTGCTTCTTTTTGATTTGTAGTGCATTAAGTTGCATGGCCAGAGATTGTAAGATGTCGGTCTTCATGTCATCTAACAGGTTTCCTAAGTTAGATTTTGTAAGATTGAGTCCTGAAGATGATGAGGATCCTATGGGTAGATGTGTATCTCTTGTCCCATTCTTGCTTTTCCTAGACCTAGAATGGTTTTTGAAGATCTATAGTATTCGGTCATAAGTCTTCTGAAATATGTCTCCATATCCCAAGAGGTTTAAGATCTCAAAATTCTCCTCTTTAATCCCCCTAAGAAGGACAAGTTTCAGCGATTCAGGGTCTAGGGTGCAATGGTTAGCTCGTTTGTAGCTGAGCTGAAAATGCTGGGCATAATCTTCTAAGGATTCACGGTCTCCCTACTGCATCCTAAATATTTCATCCCTTGTATCCTTTTCTTTGCAGTAGTCCCTATACTTTTATAGGAATGCCTGTTTCATTTGATCCCAGCTGAAAATACTATTTCCTTCTAAATTCATGAACCACCTAAGTGATAAATCTTTTAGTGTGGAGGGAAAAAGCCTCAACTTTTGTGCATCTGTAGTATAATCAAAATATCTACAAACTACTTCAAACTCAAACATGAATGTGTTAGGATCTTCTGAAGTCAATCCATGGAAGTTTTGCAGATTGTTAGGGTTGATATTCTTCATCCTGGCATCTCCAAGAGGTATGCTAATGGGAAAGGTGAAAAGCTCCCTGGGTTCCTCTTCTTCACCAGCCATAGTGGTGTTTGAACTGGAACTATCAGAGAAATTGTCTCTGTTTGGATCGTATGTGGAATCAGTTTCATTTTCAGAGTTTGGGGATCCAAACTGAGAGTGGTCAAAATTTTTGTTACCGTTATTGCTCATGGGACGACTAGGAAGAAAGCGTCCAAACCTATCCCTTTGCCGACGAGGCATTCATTGGTGGAATCTTTATGTGTTTTTTTTATGTGATTTTTTTCACTTTTGAAGATGTCTCCTAAAAGATTTAGCACCTCCCCAACAACGGCGCCAAAAAGTGGTGAGCTCTCAGAATGGATACCTAATAAGGGCATCTGGACTAAGAACCTACTTTAATTATCAACCTAGGGGTCGTACAAACTTCAGAGGTGCAGGCACTATATGTGCTCTCTAGGATAGTCTTTGTCGAAGTTGGGTGTTTGTATCCATGTTTTTAAAGAGTTACCTAAAAATGATTCAATAAGCTGTAAAAAGGATTGTTTAATCTATGGAGGTGAGATTCCTATACTAAGAAATTTCAGTACTGAAAGCAGGAAATCTATGTCTAGGAAATAAAATGCAGGAAATCGTAAGCATATCTTTAAGAATTAACTTTGCCGAAAGCAGTAAAAATTATACTATGGAATTGAATACTGGAAATATAACAGATCTATTCTAACGTAATGAAAGCTTGATCTCTAACTTAAGGAGTAATTATTGTAAATCGAATGCATAAACCTCAAAGTCTGATCTAACATAATCTAATGCTAAAGCTAAATTCGGAATGCCATTATCTAATGCTGCAATTTTAATCAAAACATTAACGAGTGAATGTCATCATGTAACCAATAAATACTGAAAGAAATCAATCTCTATGAGTAGTTCTAATAATGAAATGAGTACATAGGATTAAGATCTAGATCGCTACTTCAGAAGTAAATGCAAGTACATAGAGAAATGGGTGTTAAATTATGCCTTGGCGGAATGCTGCTAGAGGACTACAGACACAACATTACCAAACTACAGAGTGTGTTATAGCGAACTAGGAATCAGAAATTTCAACTGCTACAGAAATCAGATCGTGCGATTTAAAGACTATTTAAAATACTCTCATCTGCAATATAAATTCAGCCAATGTAAAATACACCATGAGAAATACTTGAATAGTGATATCTCCTGACTTACGTGTTGGAGGGGCCCTCTCCAACCCGTACTCAAGAGTGAAAGGAACTTATAAACGCTGAATTGCAAGTAACATCAAGTCTTTAATTAAAACATGAACTTCATAGTTTAAAACCAAGTCTGTAACACAACTGTCTGGATAGTATAAAACGTAAAACAATAATTCTCCAAAATAGCAGCAGGGGCCTCCCGCTACCCAAGAGGTCCATATTTATATAATTCTTAATGCTGAACCTAATGAAATGTCTAAATGTCGATTCTCTTTGAACAGGAGTTCATTCTCTACAGATCAGGAAAAAGGCGTTAAGTTTGGTGATGTTCTTTCAGTTCTTCACTTGATTTGTGCGTTGTCGTTTAGTGCACCTACACCTGCTCATTCAAACTCGTTTGTCATGCAATTAGCTCATACAACGCTTTCAAAACATAATAGAAATAATCTCTTAAACCACTTCATTAAATAATTAAGGTAAATCATTTTCCCACAAAACAAGTGTATTTCTTCTCCCTTTCTTGTGTTTTTGCTGTGGGGAAAGGCCTATCAGATACCTGTATTTTTGACCCATCATTATCCCCCATACTTGAAGGATTCACCCATCCGTGGGTGACGTATTCAGCTCTTCAACAAATTCTCTGATGTCCCATGCTACCACCCTAGGAGCTCCTGCTTGCCTGTAGTAGCCCATGCTCTGATCTTCTTTGACCCATGCCCTGCTTTCTTCTTTATCATTAGTCTGTTCCTTAATAACCAGAGGAAGGAAAAATGGAGGATTCAGCCTCATTCCAATCCATCTAAGTTGATTCTTTATCAGGGATTCTCTGTAAAGTTTGGCTTTGAACAGAGCAGCTGCAAGTCTGATAGGGGAGTGGATCTGCTACGAACATAAAATAAGATAATAATTAAATAATTAATAATCCGGTTAACTAAAGTTAGGTTATGAAATGAGGCATCTCCTCAACATCAAATGCCTGAGCCATATTTAAGGCAGGTCCATGATTGTAACATATCATCTTTTATCCTATCATCTAATATATTATTCTTACTTATTATCCAATATGAGAGTCGTATTTGACTATTAACTTAGTGAACGGATACATTCACTGCATTTGGTATCAGAGCTCGGATTCAACTCCTACACTCAGAGCTCGGTTTCGGCTCTCCCTTCAAGTCCAACCGGAGACGGTTGCTGCTCGAAATTTATCCATTTGGTTGGTGCTCGGAATTCATCCATTTGGTTACTGCTCTACATCAGGACTCATTTTCCACCTTACTCACCAACCTTCTGCTCACGCGACAATTGTTCTCACTCCACTGTCCATTCCACGCCTTCCCTCCACCATTCATCGGCTCCATCCACCCTACGCATACATCATCCTCCCTCCTCTCTGCGTTTTCCTCACTACCCGCTCCACAACCACCTGCACATGCCTCGCACTCTTCCCTCCTGCTGCGACTTACCTCCTGCTCCATATCTCTGCTCCACGTCCGGGCTCCATGCCCGTCACTTCCTGCTTGCTTCCCATATGCCTTCCTCTTGTGCATTTCCCCCACCACCACCATTCTATCCACTCCCCGCGCCTACACACCTCCATCCTGCATGCCCTCCCGCACTTGCACACAACCCCCGCTCACTACACCATCTCCGCCGCCATCCACAACCTCCATCCTACTCTCACCTCTCCGCCGCGCCTGCCAACTCCCACTATCACACCTGCGCCTGCATACGCCCTTCCAACGCCTCCATCTCCCACACTCTACCAATGCCCTCCTCCACTGCTAGCGCCTTTGCCTCCCATTGCTTCCCCTTCTCCCATCCGCCATGTCTCCACCACGCCTCCTCCTCGAAACCGCCATTCCGTCCTTCAACCCTAATTCAAAAAAAATACAAATTTTAATTAAAACAAAAATTATTATAATAAATTAAATATTATTATATAATATTTAATATTATTATAATAAATTAAATATTATTATATAATATTTAATATTATTATATAATATTTAATATTATTATATAATATTTAATATTATTACCATTTTGTTTTTATTAAAATTTTTACTATCAAAAGTTTGCCATAAAATTATATAATTATAATAATAATCATATTATTATATTATATATATATTTTTTACTTCATTCACTCTTACCTATTCAAAAACTTCATAGTGATATTATTATTACAAATAATAATAATTATTATGATTTAATAATTGTTTCACAATTATTAATTAAAAAAAAAAGGGAGAAGAAATACCGAAAGAAGACAAGAAGAAGTCAAGGAAGACAAATTATCACCGAAAAAGTTGAAGGAAGAACCATCAAAGAAGTCAAGTCAATTGAAGACTCAGCAAAGAAGTCAAAGGCCATCTATGGTCCAGAACAAGCATCCATCACCGAAGAAGTCGAAGACCATGGAAGTCGGTTTGCGACTACAAATAGAGGAATTAGAAGCCACGTTAAAACGTTATCAAAAAGACAATGAAAGATTGCACGGCATAAATAACAGTTCAGAAATAAGAATTGAATTACAAGAAAGGTGCAATCAAATAAAATTCTCTGACCAAGAAAGGCTTATAGAAAAATTGTATGTGCAAATTGATGAATTAAAAGCCGAAAATGAATTCAATCAGAGGTCATGAAATCAAGATATAAAGAAGGAAGTAAATAATTACGTAGCAGAAATAATACGCTTGAACAAAATCGTTAGTGACAAAGATGAAGAACTAACTTAGATACGACATAAATTAGAAAGTCAAGAATCAGAGGTCGGCCAATGTCGACAACAGATAAAAGTTCTTCAACAACAAAATGACGACTCTAAAAAGGCACACAAACTGGAGATCACAAAGAGTAATAAAACACTATCCAACAAATCCGAAGAAATTTTCAGATTAAGATATCATAACAAGACACTAGTCACAAAAATTAAGATGTTGAAAAATAGTCGGAAGACAGAACAATCTACAGAAGACATTGAAGGAAAAATTCTAGACAAGCAGGAAGAAAATAGCTGCATCAGAAGTCATAATGAAGATCTTAAGGAACAACTTAAGAAGTATGAAGATGACAAAAAATCGCAGGTCAAATTGATCAAGAAGTTTCAAAATGATAATAGGCAGTTAGGACACAAGTTGGAAAAGATACAGAATGAAACCTTAAAACCTCAAGAGACGAAAATAAAACTCCCAGCTCAGATCAATGCTCAAAAGACGACGCTTGTAAAAGAAAATGACATTGTGAAAATTCCCTATCGACACCCCAACCATAAAAATCGATATTCTGAAAAGTGGGAAATGTCGAAAGACGATGGTACTAATGTGATCAAAGCTCTTAACGACCGATCAGTGGGGAATCCCAACAGTCAGCAACAAATCAATTTGGGATGGATTGACACATCCACATATTAGAAGTTATGCTCTACACTTAGCAGTTCGTATCGACATGTTTCGTCAGCCATGACATCACAAAGAACAATGCGACAAAATTATAAGGTTTTGAGGACAAAGCCTTTCTAAGAGAGTGGCAATGCTACGAACATAAAATAAGATAATAATTAAATAATTAATAATTAGGTTAACTAAATTTAGGTTATGAAATGAGGCGTCTCCTCAACATCAAATGCCCGGGCCATATTTAAGGCAGGGCCATCATTGTAACATATCATCTTTTATCCTATTATCTAATATATTATTCTTACTTATTATCCAATATGAGAGTCGGATTCGACTATTAACTTAGTGAACGGATACGTTCATTGCAGGATCTCTCTCCTTTTAAGGTCATTTTCCACCCTGCACCATCTCTCATTAATGAACTCATCAACTTCTTTATGTGTGCTTTATAGAGTGACATCAAAGTGTGCCAAAGCCTACTGTTGCTTTGCAAGGAGAATAGGTATCAGCTCCTCATCCTGGGTGAGGATCCTATGATTGTAAATTATTCTCTCAGGGTGAGTTGCCTCTGCCCTGATCATTAAGGGATTCTTCCATTTTGATGCAACATAGAGGTGGTAGTCCTGAGCTCGTTCGATTTCGTGATTCATCCATGAACATAGTGCCCTCAACTGGAAATCGCCCATGTAAGGGTTTGGCGACTAGTTGGGCGAGCTAGGGGCTACAAAATTGTGTAAGAAAAATTCGCTTAATTTGTCCTTATCCAATTCTGTGGCATTCAGAGATGCATCCATAAATTCTTTGGGGGAATTTATCTCTATCGGGAGTCCCTGTTTTAACCTTCGAAGTTGGAATTTGCTCCACTTTTCTTGTAGATAAACTGCGTAGACTGCTGATGGTGGCTTGAGGTCCCGTAGTTGGTCATATATTTTAATGGTAGTAGCCAAAGTGTCCTTTAGTTGAACAATCTCCTGGTCCTTTTTGGCTAGCTCACCTTGTGCCTCAGCCAATTTCTCTTGAAGTGCTGAATTTCTCTGTTCAGCTAGTCTTAGCTCCCTTGCATGATGCATTTTTAGAATTTGTGTCTTCTCAGATGAGAACGAGGGTGATGCGGGCTGGCTTCCTGATTCAATTTTCAATGTTGCCAGCTCCTTTCTGAGCTTTTCTAATTTTTCCCATGCCTCAGCCAGCTGATTGACGACCCCAGGGTTTTCATTATGCTCAGGAGGGTTCCCCTCGGGGTTGTCTTGCTCTTTTTATTCATTCTGTTCTTCTTCTGCCTCCTGTTCTTCTTGTTCATCATGCAATTCCTGTTCATCCTGCTCCTCTTCTGTAGTGGGATCCTTCTGATCTACCCACTGATCATCATCCTCATCCGACACATTTTGAACTATGGGACTGGGTTCCCTACTCTTTTCCTTGGTAATTCGGATTCTGGATGCTAGTGTGAATCTCTTACTTCTTCTCTTTGGCTCTTGATTACTGGCAGGAATCCCTAGGTTTGTTTTGGGGGAGTCATTTCTTAAATGCTTGATTTTCACCAGGCTATCAGCCACATTGTCCAGGTCAATTTTCCTTTTCGCCCCTGATGCGAGGGGGTTTTGTTCATTGCTCCTGGTGGTAGGGATACACTAGCTGTGGGTGTACCCTTCATTCTTTGAACATCTTCAGCAAATACCAACACGAATTCTTCCCAAGAAAGCTCCAGTATCTGTGCCTTCAATTCCTCACAAACAGTTAACTTGATCAACCCATGATGGGCTAAGGCATCCTCCTTACCTTTAATCACCTTCTTGCTCGTTTATCCTAGATATTGGAGCAGGTAGTATGGAATACTAATGTTGTTGTTTGGTGGATGATGGGCCCTGTGCCTTCATAGCTCTAAAATTCGAAAATGGAAAATGGGGACATAGCTATACCTACTAGAGCATGTGATGTACTTCTGAACGATTGCAGCCACTTCCTCCCATGGTGCTGGCATGGAGAGTCTTTTGACTCCATTTTTGTCTTCGTCATAGACCTGTCCTTGCTCAAAGAATGTTGTCTTTGCCTCATGGTTTGCCTCCCTGTCATCTGTGCTCCAATGCAAACCCCTCTGTATACTAGTGAATTTGGAAATCACATCATCATCCAACTTTATACGTAACCCCTTCACTCAGGTGACGAACTGTTCATCCTTGATATGTTTAAAATTTCTTGCAAACTCCAGAGCCACCCCTGTATTGTACCCTTTTCAGTCCTAGGATGAAAGGCATCCAGCCTGTGCTGCAGATGGTTATTAATATTCGCAGGTTCTGGTAGATGGCGCTGTGATCCTCTGGTTCACTTTTCTTGAATCCTTTTGTCATCTTAAAATCTCTTCTGTAATCAATAAGACCAGAAATTTGAATTGTGGCTTTTATCTCAACTGGTCGGGGTCAATTACAGGCTCAAGGATTGAATTACTGGCTGAGTGACCACACTACTTCCGGTTCCTTGTGTTTGGAGAGTTCTGAGAGGTTCGCATTTGCAAAACTGGTCCTTTGGATGATTATACAGCCTTACTTAATGCGCCTTCCCGCACTTAACCTCATCATTGCTCAGTGTACTTGCCGCTTTATCCCTTTCTTTCCATAACCAAGCCCTTCGTTTCGTTTCATGATTGTACTTCTGCACTTCTGCTCTAATTATTGGGAAGTATGGTGGTTTTTGCGGGTTCATCATTTATTGATATGACGGGGGGTGTGCAATCATGATTTTGTAATCTGAACCTTTCCCTTCTGCTCTGATTATTGGGAAGTATGGTGGTTTCTGCGAGTTCATCATTTATTGATATGACGGGGGGGTGTGCAATCATGATTTTGTAATCTGAACCTTTCCTCCCCGACTTTATTGAAAAGCTGTCCTCAGCTTAAAAAATAACCATTTTGGGGATAATGATTTGACCGTAAGAATATAAGAAATATGTTTAGAGATTACCTTGTTATGCCTTAGCATACCTGAGATGATGAGTTTGCTTGATATCTGCATGTGCAGGATTCTGTAGTAGATTCAGCATGTTTCGTAGTAAATTCTAGCATATCAGTAGTTCCTTGTGTTGTGTGCAATTTTCTTTTGCTCGTTTGAAATTGTTGTATCACCTTCATTTGAACTTTGTGCCATTTCTGATTTGACATTTTGATAAAGCTCTGCGATGATTTTTGATCTCGTTCTGTGCTGGCTCGCTTGAAGATGTGGTAGGTTCGCGTGATCAAATGGTAGAGTTGATTAAACATTGTGCTTTGATTTATTCCTGTAGTGGTAGATATCTTTGCTGTCTCTCTTGAATACATGTCTGGCTCGCTTGATTTGTTGTGGATGTTTTTGATACTTCTCTGGCTCGCTTGATTACTGTGGATGTTTTTGATACTTTGGCTCGCTTGATTGCTATGGATGTTTTGATAATTCTCTGGCTCGCTTGCATATTGATGTTTCTTTTGCTTGATATTTCTTTTTGCAATTTTTAATGCTCGATCTTCATATGTATGTATGTGGCCCTATAATTTGGCCTGTTTTTCATTCAACTGTATTTATATTTTTTTGTTTGCTTATTTTTTCATCTTTTTCATTTTTCTTCTTTTTTCATTTTTTTTTTCATCAGTTTTTTCAATGAAATTCTATATTCTCTATCAGCATCAGTTGTTGCTGGTAGAGTACTTGTGTAAACTCTTCCTTTGATTGTGGTTTCTTGTAAAGTTTTAGCCAATGTCCATTCACTATCATGGGAAACTGTTGTTGATCTATTGTAATAATCTTGACTGCTCCATTTTCATATATATGCTCGATGATGTAAGGTCCTAGCCATCTAGTTGTTAGTTTGCCTTTGAATGTGTGAAACCTGGAATCATAGAGTAGTGCCTAGTCGGCTTCCCTAAAATTTTTATCCTTTAGGTGCTTGTCATGCCACTTTTTTCTTTGTTGCTGGATGATTTCTTTGTGGGCTAGTGCTTGTTGGCGTTGCTCATCCAGTTGATTCAATTGTAGCATGCGTTCTTGTTGTATTTCTGATAGTTCCATATTCAACTCTGCTGCAATTCTTAGTGTTTTTATTTCAAATTCAATTGGCAACGTGACTTTCTTTCCATATACTAACTCATAAGGTGTGAATCCTGTTGTTGTTTTCCATGTGGTGTTATAGGCCCAAACTGCCTCACTTAATCTGTTAGCCCAATCTCTTTTGTGGAGTTGGAATATCTTTGTCAGAATCCTCTCTAATTCTCTATTGGTGACTTCTGCTTGACCATTTTCCTGAGGGTGATAGGAAGAGGAATGTCTATGCTTGACATTGTTTCGTTTCATCGAGTCTTCTATTAAGTTGGATGTGAATTGCAGGCCTTGATCTGTTACTAGTTCTCTCGGTAATCCAAACCTGTGAAATATTTTCTCAGTGAAGAATTTTGCTACGTTGTTTTCATTGGCCGCAGCAAGTGCTGCTACCTATGTCCATTTTGTGAGGTAGTCAGTGCATACTATGAT
Source organism: Larix kaempferi (assembly GCA_027924585.1). Lineage (NCBI taxonomy): Eukaryota > Viridiplantae > Streptophyta > Pinopsida > Pinales > Pinaceae > Larix > Larix kaempferi. Next base: position 25,982,940 of record BSBM01000186.1, on the reverse strand, counting down.
GTAGCTTTTCTTATTTGACTGTGGGTTTATTGGACCAATGAAATCAAATCCCCATTTTTCGAATGCTTCCAAGGAAATCTGTGGATGTAGGGGCATTTCTTCTTTTTGTGTTGGTTTTCCCATCCTTTGGCAGTCCTCACAATGTGAAACATATTCATAAGTATCCTTGTGGAGTGTTGGCCAATAGTATCCTGTTTGTAAAATCTTATAGGCTGTCCTCTTTGCAGCATAGTGTCCTCCACATGGTTCATTGTGAGTGGCGTGCATGATGTCATGCACTTCATCTTCTTTGATGCACCTTCTGAGTATTTGATCAGGTCCTTGTTTGAATAGCGTGCCTTCTATCCACATGTATGTTGCACTTTGCCTTATAACTTTTGTCTTTTCCTTATAACTGTAATGTTCTGGAAATTTTCCAAACACTAAATAGTTTGCTATTTCAGCAAACCACGGGCTTCTTGTGGATATGGCAAAAAGTTGCTCACTTGGAAAACTATCGTTGATTACTTCACTATCTTGTCCATGTGTTAGCCTAGATAGAAAGTTAGCCACTACATTGTGTTTACGTGGCTTGTTTAAAATGGTGATGTCAAATTATTGAATTAGTAGCAGCCATCGAATTACTCGAGCACTTGTGTTTGGTTTGTTCATTAGATATCTTATGGCCGAATGGTCTGTATGAACAAAAACTTGGTAGCCAGTGATATAGTGCCTGAATTTATTAATGGCATGTATGACAGCCAAAAATTCCTTCTCTGTTACAGTATAATTTAATTCTGCCCCTGCTAAATTCTTACTGATATAATATATTGCATAGGGCTTCTTCTCTTTTTCTTGTCCAAGGATAGATCCGATTGCCTTATCTGATGCATCAAAGTGGATGTGGAATGGTAGTGCCCAGTCTGGTCCTTGGAGTACTGGGGCTGTAATTGTTTTCTCCTTGAGATTTTCAAATGCTGTCATGCAATTGTGTGTCCATATGAACTCAGTGTCTTTTGTGAAAAGTGCAAACATTGGGGTAGCAATTCGGCTATAATTTTCAATAAACCTTCTGTAGTACCCTGTTTTTCAAAGGAAACTTCTGACATCCCTTTGTTTAACAGGTGGTGGCAGTGTTTTGATTACTGAGACTTTTGCTTGGTCAACCTCTATCCCTTTTTGTGATATATGGTGCCCTAGAATGATGTCCTCTTCCATTAAAATTCTGCATTTGTCATTGCTAAGGCATAGGCTCATCTCAATACATTTTTTAAATACCAATTCGAGGTAACTCAATGCTTGGTCAAAGTTTTGTCCATAGGGTGTGAAGTCATCCATGAAGACTTCCATTTGATAGTTTATGAAATCAGAGAATATACTTAGAATGGCCCTTTGGAATGTTGCTGGAGCATTACATAAGCCAAAGGGTAGTACTCTGTATGCGTAAGTACCCCAAGGACATGTAAATGTTGTCTTATCTTGATCAGCTGGGTGTATTAAAATTTGGTTGTACCCATTGAAACCATCCAAAAATGAAAAATACTTATTGCTAGGTAATGTGTCCAGAACTTGATCTATAAATGGTAGTGGAAAGTGATCTTTCTTTGTTTCTTTATTTAGCTCTCTGTAGTCCACACAAATTCTCCATTTGTCTCCTTTTTTAGGCACTATAACCAGTGGGGAGACCCATTCGCTGTCAGAGATGGGATATATGAACCCTACATCTAATAACTTCTGTAGTTCTACTTTGACAATGTCTTTTAATGTTGGGTTCAATCTCTTTTGTGGCTTCCTGATAGGGATAGAACCCTCTTTGATGTAAATATAATGTTTGCATATATTAGGGTGTATACCTTTCATGTCTGCATATGTCCATGCAAAAGCTTTATGTTGTTCTGATAATACTTTCATTAATTGCTTTTCTTGCTTTGGCTTGAGATTGGAATTAATGTTGACTGGCTTCCCAGGCATGATTTCCACTGTCTTTGCTTTTTCTGATTGCTCTTCCAGATGTAGTACTTCTTCCCATATCTTATTTAAGTTTTGACTTGAAATTTCGCCCTCCTGTTGCTGTTCTGTGTCAAAAAAAATTTCAAGACCAACATTGTTTGAATATGCATTCTGTATAAAGCGATCTATATGCCAATCTTCATCTATTACTTTTAATGATAGTGCAACATCAATTGTTAGGACATGTTGTGTGTTTGGATTTGTTGTATCGTTACACTCATCAGTCCAATTTTGATACTCTAAATCTGAAGATTTCCTTGCTGGTGGGTAGATGGTGATTTTCTTTCTGGCAAGTCCACTGGTTATAGTCATGTTTCCTGATCAACAACCTATGTAAGCATCCGCGGTTGCCAACAAAGGTCTGCCCAGTATGATTGGATAACCACTAAGTTTACTTTTGACCTCAATGACTATGAAGTCAGCTGGGTATTCCCAGGATTCAATATTGATCATAATGTCCTCTAGCATCCCTTCAGGTTTCACAGTGGATGTGTCAGCTAGTTGGAGTACTATTGTGGTTGGTTTGACCATTGATTGGAGTCCTAGGTATAGCATGGTTTCCTTAGTCATGACGTTGATCGAAACTCCCAAATCTATTAAGATTTTATTTATTTGCTTGCTATTGATGGTGACGTTCACTACAGGACCGCCTGGATCAAGATATTTAGGGTTAATTATGACACCCATCATTAAATCAGCCAATTGTCCCACTACATTTATGGTTGGCGGGTCACGTTTCCTCCTCCCAAGTTTCTTCATACTATTCTCCCTAATAAATTTGTTGCAGATGGGCACATCCCTTATGGCTTGTAAAATGGGGATTTGGACGTTTAAGTGCTTGAATTCGTTTAAAATTGTATTTTCTTCCTCTTCTTTTGTACTTCGTACTTCGTACAAGTTTCTCTGGAAATGAAGGGTTTCTGTTGCGTGGGAGTGGTTGGGTTTTGTCCTCAGGAGTATTTGGTTCATCCGGATGCTGAACATAGGGTTCTGTTGTTTGTTCTTGAGTTTTAGGTGTTAGAAAAACAGGATCGCAGAGCAATAACAATAAACAGAAATGCAAATATAATCACACATACACATTACAAGAGAGACACAGATATATTGTGGTTCACCCAACTTGGGCTACGTCCACACTGAATTTGCCAGTCCTTATTATTATTACCGTCCAGCAAGTCGAAGGGATACAACCTGCAGCACAACCGCTGCACTTCCTCTTCTCTGTTTTACAGTCTCTCTCAAGATCTCAAAGATCTTTACAATGCATAAAACCTAATACATCAACCCTAGCCGTATTACAATGTCTTTCTTTTATAAGGGAAATACAATGGGAAAATACCACGGGATACCCAAAACCATGGGCCCGCAAAACAGCTGGCGAAAACAGCCCTAAAATTTTTCTTCGGGGGCGTTGCCCCCGAACCCCCGCCGGGGGACCGCTGGCCCCCGGACACCCCATCCAGGGGGGATGGGCCCCCCTGGAACCCCGTGGGGGGGCGATGCCCCCCCACACCCCCCCGCTGGGGCGAGTGTACAGTCCACCTACACATCATATAGAACTGGGGTACAAACACGGCTAATACAATATCATCTATGAGACTAGAAGATCTGGCTCCACAACCAACAATCTCCCACTTGGAGACTGATCACAACAACTCCACCGCTGCTGCACTTGCTGGACTTGGACTTGGCAAATTTCTCCTCTTCACCTTCATGCTAGAAGGCCAACTGAAACCGAGCACGAACTTAGTTTCTCTCTGGTCACTACCTTTGTGAACATGTCTGCAGGATTCTGGCTAGTATGTATCTTTTCCAACTTTAACAGTTCATCTTCCAGAACAGAGCGTATGAAATGGTACTTGAGCTGTATATGTTTAGTCCTGGAATGGAATGCTGAGTTCTTTGCAAGATGAATGGCACTCTGGCTGTCACTATACAGTCTGCTATCCTTCTGCTTCTTACCCACTTCCTCCATAAACCTCTGCAACCAAATCATCTCTTTACTAGCCTCTGTAATGGAAACACACTCTGCTTCTGTTGTTGAAAGTGCAACAACCTTCTGTAGTTTCGAAATCCAGCTTACTGCTGTTCCACCTACAGTAAACACATACCCTGTGGTACTCCTCCTGCTATCTTTGTCACCTGCCATATCTGCATCAACATATCCCTGTAGAACAGTGTCTGAACCTCCAAAACATAATGCCTCAGTGGTAGTGCCTCTCAAATACCTGAGAATCCACTGTACTGCCTTCCAATGTTCTTTACCTGGATTGTTCATATATCTGCTCACAACTCCCACTGCATGTGCAATATCTGGTCTTGTGCACACCATGGCATACATCAAGCTGCCAACTGCTGATTGATAGGGAACCTTGGACATGTAATCTATCTCTTCTTGTGTCTTGGGACACATTTCCTTACTTAGACTGAAATGGCTAGCCAAAGGTGTACCTACAGGTTTTGCATTCTGCATTCTGAACCTCTCCAACACCTTTTGTATGTACTCACTTTGAGACAATGTCAATTTGCGATTTTTCCTGTCTCTCATTATTCTCATACCAAGGATTTGCTTTGCAGCACCCAAATCCTTCATCGCAAATGAATTAGCTAGCTTTCTTTTGAGTACATTTATATCCTGCATGTCAGACCCTGCAACAAGCATGTCATCCACATACAATAACAAGATAATATATCTTCCATTGTCTAGCTTCTTGAAATAAACACAGTGGTCAGAATGACATCTACTATAACCTTGTTCTGTCATAAACCTGTCAAACTTTAGATACCATTTCCTTGGAGCTTGCTTCAAGCCGTACAAGCTCTTTTTCAACCTGCATACCAGATCCTCCTTACCTTTGACTTCATACCCTTGTGGTTGCTGCATATATATTTCTTCCTCCAAATCCCCATGGAGGAAAGTTGTTTTTACATCTAATTGTTCAAGATGCAAATCTTCTACCGCCACTAGACTTAAGATAGTCCTAATTGAAGTCATCTTTACAACAGGAGAAAATATTTCATCAAAATCTATACCTTTCTTCTGTGCAAACCCCTTTACAACAAGTCTGGCCTTGTACCGCTTCTTACCTCCTTCTTCTTCCTTCAACCTGTAAATCCATTTGTTTTGCAATGCTCTTTTACCAGCAGGCAACTTAACCAAATCCCAAGTCTGGTTTCCTACCAATGAGTCCATCTCCTCATTCATGCCTTGCTCCCACTTCTTTCTAGTTTCCACCTGCATTGCTTCTTCATAACATTCTGGTTCACCAGAATCAGTCATCAATAAATAATACATTGAAGGAGAGTATCGTTCAGGGAGTCTACTTAACCTGGTAGATCTTCTTACAGTTGCAGGAGTTTCAGGTACTTGCTGCTGCTCTTGATTTTCTGGCACCTTTAGAACTTCATTTTCTTTAACTTCATCAAGCACTATGTACTCTGTGCTTTCCTTTTCCTGTTTCTTTCCCTGCAACTGATCTTTATACATGACCTTTTCATTGAATATCACATCTCTACTCCTGATGATTTTGTTATTTTCATAATCCCATAAACGATAACCAAATTCATCAACCCCATATCCAATAAAGGTACATTTCTTGGATTTAGCTTCAAGCTTTGTTCTATTTTCTTTATCAATATGGACAAATGCTTCACAACCAAACGTTCTCAGAAATGAGTAGTTTACCTTTTTATCTGTCCATGCTTCCTCTGGAATACCACCATCCAAAGCACTTGAAGGTCCTCTGTTTATTAAATAAACAGCAGTATTTACAGCATCCGCCCAAAACTGTAAGGGCAACCCTGCATGCAGTCGCATACACCTTGCACGCTCCATGATCGTTCTGTTCATCCTTTCTGACACACCATTTTCCTGTGGTGTTCCTGGGACTGTCTTCTCTCTACGAATCCCATGGTATGAACAGTAACTATCAAACTCCTTGCCGCAGTACTCACCTCCATTATCAGATCTGAGAGACTTCAATCTTTTTCCTGTCTCATTCTCAACCAAAGCTTTCCACTTCTTAAAAGTAGCAAACACATCAGATTTCTGTCTAATGCAATAAACCCAAGTTTTTCTAGTTGCATCATCAATAAATGTAACATAATAATGAGAGCCACCAAGAGATTGTACCTGAGCTGGTCCCCATACATCTGTATGCACAAGCTCTAATTTTTCATTCTTCTTCTGTTTCCCAACCCTGAGAAATCTGACTCTCTTCTGTTTTCCATAAACACAGTTTTCACAGAATTCCAAACTTACCTGCTTCAAAGTCGGCAGCAACTTCCTTGAGTGGAGAATCTGCATCCCCTTCTCACTCATGTGGCCAAGCCTATGATGCCACAATGCTGTATCTGTTCCTGTGGAAGCTAAAGAGATAGAATGGTCAGTATTATGAGGACATAAATACAACGTACCTACTCTGTCTCCTTTTGCTATCACCATTGATCCTTTAGTGATCTTCCACCACTTTTCTCCGAACGTAGATAGACAGCCGCCATCTCCCAACTGCCCTGTTGAGATCAGATTTCTTTTCATAGCAGGAATATGCCTAACATCTTTCAACAACCAATCAGTTCCATTCTTAACTTTTATCCATACCTTACCCATTCCAACAATTTTACATGGCTCATCATCACCCAATAAAACATGTCCAAAATCGCCAGGAACATACTCATGAAAGTATTTCCTATGGGGTGTAGCATGACATGAAGCTCCTGAATCTACTACCCAATAATCACTAGTATTATCTAATGCAAGAATCAAAGCATCTTGTAACACATCACCTGCTACATTTGCTTCCTGGGTAGTCTCCTTCTGTGCATCTCCTTTCTTCTTTAGAGATTTGCAGTCTTTCTTCAGATGTCCTTTCTTTCCACAGTTCCAGCACTCTATCTTTCCCAGTCTGGACTTGGATCTGCCCGTTTTAGACTTTCCACGATTACCTTGGCTCTTTCCTCTCTCCTTTTGTCTTCCTCTGCTTTCCATGGTCAACGCATTACCTGATGTCTCACCTGTGCTTTTTCTTCGCATTTCCTCGCTAAGAATAACACCAATAACATCATCAAACTTCAAGGTGTTTGAACCAGAGACAGAGTTACTTACAGCCATGACCAAGCTATTCCAGCTTTCTGGCAATGAACACAAGATTAGAAGAGCCCTAACCTCATCATCAAAGGTCACACTTACAGAACTTAGCTGATTTGTAACCGTATTAAACTCATTTAAATGATCAGTAACAGATCCACCTTCAGACATCTTCATATTAAATAAACGCTTCATTAGAAATACCTTGTTGGAAGCCGAGGGTTTTTCATACAACTTACCCAATGCTTTCATCAAACCCTCTGTTGTCGTTTCTTTTGAGATATTGAAAGCCACCGACGAAGCCAGGCTCAACCGTATTGTTCCCAGAGCCTTTCTGTCAAGAACCACCCATTCTTCGTCCTTCATAGTCGTCGGCTGCTTTGCTTTTCCTCCCAACGGTAGGTATAGATCCTTCTGGTACAGATAGTCCTCCATTTGCATCTTCCATAACCCGAAGTTTTGTCTGTTAAACTTTTCGACCTTAAACTTTCCTTCTTCTGCCATTGCTCCCACTCGAACCAGAAACCCTAGCTTCCTGCGGGTTTAACTGCCAAATAGACCTTTGGCTCTGATACCAATTGTTAGAAAAACAGGATCGCAGAGCAATAACAATAAACAGAAATGAAAATATAATCACACATACACATTACAAGAGAGACACAGATATATTGTGGTTCACCCAACTTGGGCTACGTCCACACTGAATTTTCCAGTCCTTATTATTATTACCGTCCAGCAAGTCGAAGGGATACAACCTGCAGCACAACCGCTGCACTTCCTCTTCTCTGTTTTACAGTCTCTCTCAAGATCTCAAAGATCTTTACAATGCATAAAACCTAATACATCAACCCTAGCCGTATTACAATGTCTTTCTTTTATAAGGGAAATACAATGGGAAAATACCACGGGATACCCAAAACCATGGGCCCGCAAAACAGCTGGCGAAAACAGCCCTAAAATTTTTCTTCGGGGGCGTTGCCCCCGAACCCCCGTCGGGGGACCGCTGGCCCCCGGATCCCCCAGCCAGGGGGGATGGGCCCCCCTGGAACCCCGTGGGGGGGCGATGCCCCCCCACACCCCCCCCGCTGGGGCGAGTGTACAGTCCACCTACACATCATATAGAACTGGGGTACAAACACGGCTAATACAATATCATCTATGAGACTAGAAGATCTGGCTCCACAACCAACATTAGGTTGTTGGATATTCTGTAGGGATGTATTCTGCAACATTTTTCCAGATCGAAGGTTTATTTCATTTATTTTCATGGTGTCTTTGACATAGGTAGGAAATTGTGTGATATCATCATTATAAGTCTGTTGCTGCGGTGGAGGTCTGTTATTATTAGGGTTTGGGATTGGTTGGGATGGAATTGGTGGGGGGTGGTTGAGTCTGTGGGGGTGGCATAATAAGTGGCTGTTGTAATGGGGCTCTCCAATTTGATGGATGGGGGTATTGATTTGCATATTTGTGGTTGATGGAGAAAAAGGTGGGGGGTATTGAGGATAAGACGGTGGATAATACAATTGCTGATATGATGGTTGATACGTTTGCTGATTCTGTTGCCATTGGTTTGGATTTGGTTGTGCTTGCCATGGTGTTGGTGCTGAGTTCCAATTTGGTTGTCCTTGATTATAGTAGGCTTGATTGCTCTGTTGATATGGTCTAACAAAATTATTCCTCCTCTGATTTATAAAACAGAGCTGTTCTATTTCTCCCTCAGTTGTGGGATCTTGAATAGCAACTTTACATGATGGTAAGAGGGGACATTTATCAGTGGAGTGGTCGTTAGTGCAGAGACCACATATTTCTATGGTGTTTAAAGTGCACCGTCCCTTCTCATGTTTCTTTCTAGAAACAAGGGCAGAATACTGCCAAAGCTTGGTTAATTTCATCCTGCTTCTTTTTGATTTGTAGTGCATCAAGTTGCATAGCCAGAGATTGTAAGATGTCGGTCTTCATGTCATCTAACAGGTTTCCTAAGTCAGATTTTGTAAGATTGAGTCCTGAATATGATGAGGATCCTATGGGTAGATGTGTATCTCTTGTCCCATTCTTGCTTTTCCTAGACCTAGAATGGTTTTTGAAGATCTGTAGTATTCCGTCATAAGTCTTCTGAAATATGTCTCCATATCCCAAGAGGTTTAAGATCTCAAAATTCTCCTCTTTAATCCCCCTAAGAAGGACAATTTTCAGCGATTCGGGGTCTAGGGTGCAATGGTTAGCTCGTTTGTAGCTGACCTGAAAATGTTGGGCATAATCTTCTAAGGATTCACAGTCTCCCTGTTGCATCCTAAATATTTCATCCTTTGTATCCTTTGCTTTGCAATAGTCCCTATACTTTTCTAGGAATGCTTGTTTCATTTGATCCCAGCTGAAAATACTATTTCCTTCTAAACTCATGAACCGCCTAAGTGATAAATATTTTAGTGGGGAGGGAAAAAGCCTCAACTTTTGTGCATTTGTAATATAATCAAAATATCTACAAACTACTTCAAACTCAAACAGGAATGTGTCAGGATCTTCTGAAATCAATCCATGGAAGTTTGGAAGATTGTTAGGGTTGATATTCTTCATCCTGGCATCTCCAAGAGGTATGCTAATGGGAAAGGTGAAAATCTCCTTGGGTTCCTCTTCTTCACCAGCCATAGTGGTGTTTGAGCTAGAACTATCAGAGAAGTTGTCTCTGTTTGGATCATATGTGGAATCAGTTTCATTCTCAGAGTTTGGGGATCCAAACTGAGAGTGGTTAGAATTGTTGTTACCATTATTGATCATGGGATGCCTAGGCAGAAAGCGTCCAAACCTATCCCTTTGCCGACGGGGCATTCATTGGTGGAATCTTTATGTGTTTTTTTATGTGATTTTTTTCACTTTTGAAGATGTCTCCTAAAATATTTAGCACCTCCTCGACAACGACGCCAAAAAGTGGCGAGCTCTCAGAATGGATACCTAATAAGGGCAGCTGGACTAAGAGCCTACTTTAATTATCAACCCGGGGGACATACAAACTTCAGAGGTGCAGACACTGTATGTGCTCTCTAGGATAGTCTTTGTCGAAGTTGGGTGTTTGTATCCATGTTTTTAAAGAGTTACCTAAAAATGATTCAATAAACTGTAAAAAGGAATGTTTAATCTATGGAGGTGAAATTCCTATACTAAGAAATTTAAGTACTGAAAGCAGGAAATCTATGTCTAGGAAATAAAATGCAGGAAACAGTAAGCATATCTTTAAGAATTAACTTTGCCGAAAGCAGTAAAAATTATACTATGGAATTGAATATTGAAAACATAACAAATCTATTCTAACGTAATGAAAGCTTGATCTCTAACTTAAGGAGTAATTACTGTAAATCGAATGCATAAACCTCAAAGTCTGATCTAACATAATCTAATGCTAAAGCTAAATTTGGAATGCCATTATCTAATGCTGCAATTTTAATCAAAACATTAACGAGTGAATGCCATCATGTAACCAATAAATACTGAAAGAAATCAATCTCTATGAGCAGTTCTAATAATGAAATGAGTACATAGGCTTAAGATCTAGATCGCTGCTTCAGAAGTAAATGCAAGTACATAGAGAAATGGGTGTTAAATTATGCCTTGGCGGAATGCTGCTACAGGACTACAGACACAGCATTACCAAACTACAGAGTGTGTTATAGCAAACTACGGAATCAGAAAAGTTCAACTGCTACAGAAATCAGATCGTGTGATTTAAAGACTATTTAAAATACTCTCATCTGTAATATAAATTCAGCCAATGTAAAATACACCATGAGAAATACCTGAACAATGAGATCTCCTGACTTACGTGTTGGAGGGGCCCTCTCCAACCCATACTCAGGAGTGAAAGGAACTTATAAATGCTGAATTGCAAGTAACATCAAGTCTTTAATTAAAACAGGAACTTCATAGTTTAAAACCAAGTCTGTAACACAACTATCTGGATAGTATAAAACGTAAAACAATAATTCTCCAAAATAGCAGCAGGGGCCTCCCGCTACCCGAGAGGTCCATATTTATATAATTCTTAATGTTGAACGTAACTAAATGTCTAAATGCCGATTCTCTTTGAACAAGAGTTTGTTCTCTACAGATCAGGAAAAAGGCGATTTTGGTGATGTTCTTTCAGTTCTTCACTTGATTTGTGCGTTGTGCTTTAGTGCACCTACACCTGCTCATTCAAACTCGTTTGTCATGCAATTAGCTCATACAACGCTTTCAAAACATAACAAAAATAATCTCTTAAACAACTTCATTAAATAATTAAGGTAAATCATTTTCCCACAAAACAAGTGTATTTCTTCTCCTTTTCTTGTGTTTTTGCTGTGGGGAAAGGCCTATCAAATACCTGTATTTTGGACCCATCAATCTCCTCAGGTGTTCCCTAGTGACTTAGGATGGAAAGTGGTCCACTAAAAGACAAAACTGGCCCTATTTACCTAGTCAAAACTTAGGAAATTAATCATAAATGATTAAGTAATTATATCCTAAGTCTAAAAATGGTATAGGTGTTTTTTTTAATACTCCAACACCCCCCCTTAATCCTGAATTTATGTGGTGGAAATCATAAAAATATCAGAAATATAGGGCCCAAGCAACAAGGCTTATGGTCACCCTAATACAAAAATAACTTGTCCATGTAAAGCGAGGAAACATGGAAAACCTCATGGGAACAAAACCCTCCCTCAAAAATGGACATGCTTGGAAGTCTTCATACTGTCTTGTTCCTCATTTGGAGGAGCTGAATTAGATGAATGGGCTTCTTCTGAGTAACAGACTCGATGAAGAGATTGTGAATGTCATGATCATGCATCAGTTCATCAATGTGGTGTAGGAAAGAATCATGTGTAGAGGATCCATGATGCTCATCTTCTGATGATGGAGGAGCATCATATGAATTATTCTTGTTGTTCTAACATATATAATCCGATATGGAAACATAATCAATTATGGAAAGAATATATGTGCAAACTCCTTCCCAAAGAGCATCAATGGACTCAACAGGATCAACTTCTTGTGCAGCTACAATGTGGTGCACTAATTCTTGTAACTTCTTCTCAAACTGATGTAGAACCTTTCTGATATTGTAAAGGAGATCATGCAGCTATGAAATATCATAATTTGAGTCATATGGAGTAGAAAAAAACAAGGGTGGAGAGTCTCCATGATCGGATAGAGTTTCAGTAGGAAAAGAGTGAACAACTAGGTCACATTGACAACTGAGCGAGCCTGGAGAGTTTGAGGACTTGAATGTTGAACCATGAGTGATGGGGTCAGGTCTAGATATGTGAAATATCAGTCCAATTATGGCCAAGGACATGGATTTCCAACCAATGAAATATATGGAAGACATAAGAACAACAGAGACAAGTGACACACTGTAGGAAACCATGGAATTGTGTGGTTTCTTAATTGGAGAATTTGGGGGTTGTAGGGTATTTTGTGCATCCAATGGTTGTAAAAATGGTGTGGGATGTGTCATGACCTGTATATCATATAAAAAATCAGAATCTAAAATATTTGAATGGAGGTGGAAAGACTTTTCAGAAGACAAGTCAGAAACTAGTGAAACATGACTAGGTTTGAGAGGAGACTTGGGTGAACTCACTGGAGATTGTACCAAGAAAGAGGTGGAGGTTTTTGATTCTGATATATCAGAATATGAATCAAAATCAAAGACATAAGCATGATTTTTCACTCTAGTACTCAAACCATAAGCATGATTTCCTTTGTGAGAGGCTTGGAGATATAGTTCTTGCTCTACAACAAGCTTGCCTTGTTCTTTTCTTGGAAAGTCAGGAACATCTATGTTATTCTCTTCAAGCATATTGGCCATGATGTCCAATTTATTTTTGAAACAAGATTTCTCAGGATGAGTGACTTTGTAGCAATAAGAAAACTTGGGCTTCTCCTTCTTCATCTTCTTGGCTTTGGAATCTTCATCAGAGTCCTCTTCATCTGAAAACATCTTTTGTTTAGATTTTTCATTTTTGAAACTCTTTTCTCCATGAGAAACAAGTGAAAAGTCTTTGGAGGGTGTTAGAGCCCTCATTTGGACCAGCTTGTCCTTCTCCTTAGTGAGCAAATCAATGAATGCATCCAAGGTTGGCATCTTCCAATTGGGAACTGCAAGTCTTGTAGTATGAAAAGTAGACACAAATACTGTGTATTCAAAGCTCAGTTTTGATAGAATGGTAAGGATTAGCTGCTCATCCTTCTTATCCATGCCACATTGCTTGAGTTGAAGCACCAGGTTCTTGAATTTTAAGATGAACTCTTCCATTGAATCTAAATTAGTTGGACTAAGTGAGATTAGCTCAATCTCCAATACTATGACCTATGAGCTCGTCTTGTTTTCCAAAGAGAGACTCAATCTTTATCCACACTTGACTTGGAGTGGGTAGAGAGTCAATATGGAATAGAAGATCTAGAGATATCAAGAGACAAAGTAACCCATAAGCTTCATCAAGCCTATTGAACCATTTGGATTTTAATGCAACAACTCCTGGTTTAGTTTCAATCCCTATAGTGACTCTATACAATCCTTTGCTTTGAAGCTGGATGATCATATGCGTCTTCCAGTCAAAGTAGTTGAAGGGAGTGAAAGTCACTGCTTTAACTTGATTTTGATCCATGATGATGCGCTCTTGGTGATGCCCTACAAAAAACACTCTAGAAATTTTTTTGAATCAATCTATCTCTGATACCATGTGAGATTTTCAATGGCTTAGATCTAGATTCAATAAGTCAACTTCACATGGAATATTTATGAGAATGAGAGAAGAAGAATAAATAAGATAATTTGTGGAAAAATCTATATATCTTATTCATCAATATGATTACAATATATAATACATCTTCCATGGAGAAAATCGAATGCCTTAGAGACAAGTTGAAAAGGACAAAATGAAAAGGCTTACTAAAGGAAAAAAAACCCCTAGGTGTAAACAATTGTTTCCAAAACTATCTAAAGGCTCACGAATTTGCTAAATATGGTATGGCAGCTCATGAGTGAGGTAAATGGAATGTAATGATGGCTTTAGGAGAGAAGATATGATGTGGAGGTCGAATTGGTCAAGTGGAGAGAGTTTCTAGCTTTACCTTATCCACTAGAAAGTAGAAAAACAAGATAAAGTTGTCTAGATAAAGAAAGCACCTTCTAAACCATAAATGGAAAGAAATAAGACATAATCCAATGAAATCTTATCCAAAATCTCCTCAAGTGCGCCCTAGTGACTTAGGATGGAAAGTGGTCCACTAAAAGACAAAACTGGCCCTATTTACCTAGTCAAAACTTAGGAAATTAATCATAAATGATTAATTAGTCATATCCTAAGTTTAAAATGGTATAGGTGGGTTTTTTAATACTCCCACAAGAATCAACGCCAATCTCAACCTCATTGCAACTACAATCAAAGAGTCATGTACATAATCAATACTTTGGCCAAGTTTACCATTGGTATGGTATTCAAGTCAAAGCTTGCTAAAGGTCAATCAAGTGATCCTAATGGCAAGGTGCACATTATCTCCATCCCTTATGATGTTTAGTGAACCAATTTGTTATTTTTTCTATTTAAGGGCTCTATCTAGTTTTGTTTTTCCCGTCATAATGCATGTTTAGTCTTGAAGAATTATTTTTTAGCTTGGTTATGTTTTCTGGACATGTCTGGATTTTGATTACTGATTGACCTAGTCCCCCTTAAGAAAGCCACCCATTAAACTTCTATGAATATTTTGAATTTCAAAGTTAATATGACGTCAATAGCTTAAAAACATTACTTGTATATTAACATTAAAAAATTAAATAAAATCATTTAAACTTATATCAATAATATAATCCATATAATATATGAATTTATATATCTATCTATATAATCTAGAGAAATAAGTTGATATTCATATTGAATTATTCAAACACTGAAATAAATCCATATAGTTTAATAAACTCCCTCTCCAAGTTAAGAATTATAACAAAATTGTTTATTAATTTATAATATATTATAACTTTTTTACTATATTAAAAAAATATTTATTATTATTATTATACTCAATGAATAACACTACTCAAGAGTACTAGATAGAACTCATTTAAAGTTTTAATCATATATTGTAAAGTCATGTTAGATATTTAAGTAGAGTCCCATAGACAACTCATCTCATAAATATTCATTAAAGGAAGTCTTTTGTCATAATCAAGGAAGGTGGGTGTCAATTAAGTTTAAAAGGAAATTATGTTAAATGTATGTCACTCATAAAACTTCATAAAGGGCATATTTTATCAACATCAAGGAAGGCTTTTCTTAAAATAAGGAAAAGTGAGTGTGAATTAAAGAGTATATTTTATCAAAATTAGGGAAGGTACGTGTCACTAACTTATAAAAATTAAAGCCTATGCTTTTGAAGTTTAGTGGGGTTACTTGTTTTCATAATGTCATATTCTATTTTCATAAAAAAAACGACAAATATGTTATGGTATTTTTGGGATTATCTATGCACCTTAAGTTATTGATCTATGACTCCAATCTCAGGAATATAATCACAAGTGGCCAATTTTTCATATATTGAAATTCGAAAAACCCTTATAATCAAAGTAAATATATCTTTATTTCATAAAGAATAATAATATTATTTTTTATTTTGTAATTTAATGTTAAAAATTGTTTCACTTCTCTTTGTCATAAAAATTAATGTTATTTTCAAACTACATTTATATAAATTAATAATTTATTAATTTTAAATTCATAAATAAAAAATATATTAAATTAATAGAGTTTATATTTAGATTATCTATATATTAGAAAAGTTCAACTGCTACAGAAATCAGATCGTGTGATTTAAAGACTATTTAAAATACTCTCATTTGCAATATAAATTCAGCCAATGTAAAATACACCATGAGAAATACCTGAACAGTGAGATCTCCTTACTTACGTGTTGGAGGGGCCCTGTCCAACCCGTACTCAGGAGTGAAAGGAACTTATAAATGTTGAATTGCAAGTAACATCAAGTCTTTAATTAAAACATGAACTTTATAGTTTAAAACCAAGTCTGTAACACAACTATCTGGATAGTATAAAACGTAAAACAATAATTCTCGAAAATAGAAGCAGGGGCCTCCCGCTACCCGAGAGGTCCATATCTATATAATTCTTAATGTTGAGCCTAATTAAATGTCTAAATGCCGATTCTCTTTGAACAGGAGTTCGTTCTCTACATATTAGGAAAAAGGCACTGAGTTTGGTGATGTTCTTTCAGTTCTTCACTTGATTTGCACGTTGTCCTTTAGTGCACCTACACCTGCTCATTCAAACTTGTTTGTCAAGCAATCAACTCATACAATGCTTTCAAAACATAACAGAAATAATCTCTTAAACAACTTCATTAAATAATTAAGGTAAATCATTTTCCCACAAAACAAGTGTATTTCTTCTCCTTTTCTTGTGTTTTTGTTGTGGGGAAAGGCCTATCAGATACCTGTATTTTGGACCCATCAATCTCCTCAAGTGTTCCCTAGTGACTTAGGATGGAAAGTGGTCCACTAAAAGACAAAACTGGCCCTATTTACCTAGTCAAAACTTAGGAAATTAATCATAAATGATTAAGTAATTATATCCTAAGTCTAAAAATGGTATAGGTGGTTTTTTAAATACTCCAACAGCCCCCTTAATCCTGAATTTATGTGGTGGAAATCATAAAAATATCAGAAATATAGGGCCCAAGCAACAAGGCTTATGGTCACCCCAATACAAAAATAACTTGTCCATGTAAAGCGAGGAAACATGGAAAACCTCATGGGAACAAAACTCTCCCTTAAAAATGGACATGCTTGGAAGTCTTCATATTGTCTTGTTCCTTATTTGGAGGAGCTGAATTAGATGAATGGGCTTCTTCTGAGTAACAGAATTGATGAAGAGATTGTGAATGTCATGATCATGCATTAGTTCATCAATGTGGTGTAGGAAAGAATCATGTGTAGAGGATCCATGAAGCTCATATTCTGATGATGGAGGAGCATCATATGAATTATTCTTGTTGTTATAACATATATAATCCGATATGGAAACATAATCAATTATGGAAAGAATATATGTGCAAACTCCTTCCCAAAGAGCATCAATGGACTCAACAGGATCAACTTCTTGTGTAGCTGCAATGTGGTGCACTAATTCTTGTAACTTCTTCTCAAACTGATGTAGAACCTTTCTGATATTGTAAAGGAGATCATGTAGCTATGAAAAATCATAATTTGAGTCATATGGAGCAGAAAAAAAACAAGGGTGGAGAGTCTCCATGATCGGATAGAGTTTCAGTAGGAAAAGAGTGAACAACTAGGTCCCCCTGACAACTGAGCGAGCCTGGAGAGTTTGAGGACTTGAATTTTGAACCATGAGTGATGGGGTCAGGTCCATATATGTGAAATATCAGTCCAATTATGGCCAAGGACATGGATTTCCAACCAATGAAATATATGGAAGACATAAGAACAACAGAGACAAGTGACACACTGTAGGAAACCATGGAATTGTGTGGTTTCTTAACTGGAGAACTTGGGGGTTGTAGGGTATTTTGTGCACCCAATGGTTGGGAAAATGGTGTGGGATGTGTCATCACCTGTATATCATATAAAAAATCAGAATCTAAAATATTTGAATGGAGGTGGAAAGACCTTTCAGAAGACAAGTCAGAAACTAGTGAAAAATGACTAGGTTTGAGAGGAGACTTGGGTGAGCTGATTGGAGATTGTACCAAGGAATAGGTGGAGGTTTTTGATTATGATATATCAGAATATGAATCAAAATCAAAGACATAAGCATGATTTTTCACTCTAGTACTCAAACCATAAGCATGATTACCTTTGTGAGAGGCTTGGAGATAGAGTTCTTTCTCTACAACAAGCTTGCCTTGTTCTTTTCTTGGAAAGTCGGGAACATCTATGTTATTCTCTTCAAGCATATTGGCCATGATGTCCAATTTATTTTTGAAAAAAAATTTCTCAGGATGAGTGCCTTTGCAGCAATAAGAAAACTTGGGCTTCTCCTTCTTCATCTTCTTGGCTTTGGAATCTTCATCTGAAAACATCTTTTGTTTGGATTTTTCATTCTTGAAACTCTTTGATCCATGAGAAACAAGTGCAAAGTCTTTGGAGGGTGTTAGAACCCTCATTTGGACCAGCTTGTCCTTCTCCTTAGTGAGCGAATCAATGAATGCATCCAAGGTTGGCATCTTCCAATTGGGAACTACAAGTCTTGTAGTATAAAAAGTAGACACAAATACTGAGTATTCAAAGCTCAGTTTTGATAGAATGGTAAGGATTAGCTGCTCATCCTTCTTATCCATGCCACATTGCTTGAGTTGAAGCACCGGGTTCTTGAATTTTAAGATGAACTCTTCCATTGAATCGAAATTAGTTGGACTAAGTGAGATCAGCTCAATCTCCAATACTATGACCTATGAGCTCGTCCTGTTTTCCAAAGAGGGACTCAATCTTTATCCACACTTGATTTGGAGTGGGTAGAGAGTCAATATGGAATAGAAGATCTAGAGATACCGAGAGACAAAGTAACCCATAAGCTTCATCAATCCTATTGAACCATTTGGATTTTAATGCAACAGCTCCTGGCTCAGTTTCAAGCCCCATAGTGACTCTATACAATCCTTTACTTCGAAGCTGGATGATCATATGCGTCTTCCAGTCAAAGTAGTTGAAGGGAGTGAGAGTCACCGCTTTAGCTTGATTTTGATCCATGATGATGCGCTCCTAGTGATGGAAATACCCTACAAAAAACACTCTGGAATTTTTTTTGAATCAATCTATCTCTGATACCATGTGAGATTTTCAATGGCTTAGATCTAGATTCAATAAGTCAACTTCACATGGAATATTTCTGAGAATGAGAGAAGAAGAATAAATAAGATAATTTGTGGAAAAATCTATGTATCTTATTCATCAATATGATTACAATATATAATACATCTTCCATGGAGAAAATCGAATGCCTTAGAGACAAGTTGAAAAGGACAAAATGAAAAGGCTTACTAAAGGAAAAAAACCCCTAGGTGTAAAAAGTTGTTTCCAAAACTGTCTAAAGGCTCACGAATTTGCTAAATATGGTATGGCAGCTCATGACTGAGGTAAATGGAATGTAATGATGGATTTAGGAGAGAAGATATGATGTGGAGGTCGAATTGGTCAAGTGGAGAGAGTTTCTAGCTTTACCTTATCCACTAGAAAGTAGAAAAACAAGATAAAGTTGTCTAGATCAAGAAAGCACCTTCTAAACCATAAATGGAAAGAAATAAGACATAACCCAATGAAATCTTATCCAAAATCTCCTCAAGTGCGCCCTAATGACTTAGGATGGAAAGTGGTCCACTAAAAGACAAAATTGGCCCTATTTACCTAGTCAAAACTTAGGAAATTAATCATAAATGATTAATTAGTCATATCCTAAGTCTAAAATGGTATAAGTGGGTTTTTTAATACTCCCACAAGAATCAACGCCAATCTCAACCTCATTGCAACTACAATCAAAGAGTCATGTACATAATCAATACTTTGGCCAAGTTTACCATTGGTATGGTATTCAAGCCAAAGCTTGCTAAAGGTCAATCAAGTGATCCTGATGGCAAGGTGCACATTATCTCCATCCCTTATGATGTTTAGTGAGCCAATTTGTTATTTTTTCTATTTAAGGGCTCTATCTAGTTTTGTTTTTCCCGTCATAATGCATGTTTAGTCTTGAAGAATTATTTTTTAGCTTGGTTATGTTTTTTGGACATGTCTGGATTTTGATTACTGACTGACCTAGTACCCCTTAAGAAAGCCACCCATTAAACTTCTATGAATATTTTGAATTTCAAAGTTAATATGACGTCAATAGCTTAAAAACATTACTTATATATTAACATTAAAAAATTAAATAAAATCATTTAAACTTATATCAATAATATAATCCATATAATATATGAATTTATATACCTATCTATATAATCTAGAGACATAAGTTGATATTCATATTGAATTATTCAAATACTGAAATAAATCCATATAGTTTAATAAACTCCCTCTCCACGTTTAGAATTGTAACAAAATTGTTTATTAATTTATAATAGATTATAACTTTTTTACTATATTAAAAAAAATATTTATTATTATTATTATACTCAATGAATAACACTACTCAAGAGTACTAGATAGAACTCATTTAAAGTTTTAATCATATATTGTAAAGTCATGTTAGATATTTAAGCAGAGTCCCATAGACAACTCATCTCATAAATATTCATTAAAGGAAGTCTTTTGTCATAATCAAGGAAGGTGGGTGTCAATTAAGTTTAAAAGGAAATTATGTTAAATGTATGTCACTCATAAAACTTCATAAAGGGCATATTTTATCAACATTAAGGAAGGCTTTTCTTAAAATAAGGAAAAGTGAGTGTGAATTAAAGAGCATATTTTATCAAAATTAGGGAAGGTACGTGTCACTAACTTATAAAAATTAAAGCCTATGCTTTTGAAGTTTAGTTGGGTTACTTGTTTTCATAATGTCATATTCTATTTTCATAAAAAAGACAAATATGTTATGGTATTTTTGGGATTATCTATGCACCCTAAGTTATTGATCTATGACTCAAATCTCAGGAACATAATCACAAGTGGCCAATTTTTCATATATTGAATTTCGGAAAACCCTTATAATCAAAGTAACTATATCTTTATTTCATAAAGAATAATAATATTATTTTTTATTTTGTAATTTAATGTTAAAAATTGTTTCACTTCTCTTTGTCATAAAAATTAATGTTATTTTCAAATTACATTTATATAAATTAATAATTTATTAATTTTAAATTCATAAATAAAAAATATATTAAATTAATAGAGTTTATATTTAGATTATCTATATATTAGATATTAAATATTATAGAATAATGTATAACTTAATAATAAATAAGATTAATCTCAGCAATTTAGAAGAGTACTATCTTCTTAATTTAGATTAATTTTTAAATGAATATATGATTGATAACATCTCGATAAATCTAGTTTATCCTAAATTTAATTAAAAAAGTGTGGGATATTATTTGACTTTAATTAATATTATTTTTAAAACATTAAACTAATAAAGTGAAACTCTTTTTTTTATAATTTAATTTTTTTATTTAAATATGCTTTATGCAAAACAATCAAATACTTTCTCCTGTTATTTGACTTTATATTGCATACTATTTAATTTTTTATTTGAATATGCTTTATGCAAAACAATCAAATACTTTATCCTCTTATTTGACTTTATATAGAATGTTATTTGAAGTTATATAAAATGTTATTTGACATCATATCAAATTGACCTAAATAGGAAGTTACATTTTTTATAAAATCTTTAAAAAATCAGAATCGTTTATTCGAAACGCTACTAGAATTTAGAAGTCACTAATATGACTGATACTAATACTATTTGTTAGTGGGGCAACCATTTCAAGGCGTTCATGGTTTAAGCAACGAATAAAGTAGTAGAACTTTCAAAGTTAATTTAACACTTGACTAGAGGATAAGATCAAGACAATACCGGCCAATAAACTTGCATTTTAATAAAATATTTTTTTACCCAATTCTTCTCGAAGGAAAGCTATGAACCCTAACAAAGTTGTTTTAATTAATATATCCACCAAAGGAAGATTTAGTTGATTCAAAAATAATTTATTAAAAAATTATTTCTCTTGGTGAGGGGCTTGCCCGGTGTAACAAATCGTCCACTATACCATGAGCTCTTTTTCTTATCAATTTTCTGTTAATGTCATGGAGATATTTGGAGTTTTGTGCATGTTTGTCATGCTTTACTATAAGATGATTTCCTATTATCATGTTGCAATTAAAATAAATGTTATCCTCATGCGTTTCTTCAATGGTTATAATTACTTTGCACTAAATGTTTTTTGGAGTTTATATTATTTCTCTTTCCCTTTTTTTTTACACTTTTTGTAAGGATAGTTTTATGCATGTTTTTGGGTGAAATCCTTTTTTTTAATTGGATTAATTTACTATAGTATAATATTTGTGTTTGTTATATATCATTAAATTCCAAATATTGTGATATTATATATTTAGTATTATATTAGTATTGTTTTTATTGGTATATTTTTTGTCTTTTATATATATTCTAAGGAGATTTAGCTTTAGAGATTATTTTATCTTGTTAATTTGATATATTATAAAAAAAGATTGCCCCCTCGAAAAAGCTTCTTTTTCATTCTCTTTATTTCATTCTCAAGGTTTGGAGTTATTCTTTTTTTCCTCCACTTGTGGATGTGTCAACTATTGGACAGGTGTTGTACTCTTTGTAGGTTCCTAGAGCGAAGGGGATCCTAGGGTGTTGAACAACCCCCTCAAAGAAATGTTTTAGTATGTTTTGAGCTATTTTTGGCTCATGTTTTTTTCAACTCATTGTAAACTAATTTCAATTAAGGAATTAGGGTTGTAATATAATATTGGTTATTAGATTATGGTTTTGAATGCTATAATATTGTATTGTAAACATAAATTTAAAGATAATACAATCATATAAAGTGTGGAGAAACTTTCAAGAATGTTGATCCTAGTTTTGGGTTTCTAAGGTAAATATATGTGTAATGTGTGTCTGTGTGTGATCCATTGTTAATTCTTTTATTTTAGATTTTGTTTGGTATTGTTTTCCTTATATAGGTTTATGAAAAGTCTTCATCTAGTATCGAGCAAGATTATTGGCTTTAAGGGGATGCCTTTGTTTCTAGGGTTTATCTCATCCTGTGAAGAGAAAGGGTATCTTGGGTCTACGAGAAACCCGTGTTGGAGTGGGAGCTTTGTGTAGTGAATCTTGAGCAAGGAAAATGGAGAGTGGTTCAAGAATAGAAATCGAGAAGTTTAAAATCCATAACTTCGAGTTATGGAAGTTGAATATGAAAAATCTTCTTGTAGACATAGATTAGTGGATTGTTATGGATCCAAGTACAAATCCCACTAGTATGTTGAAACAAGATTGGGAAAAGCTAGAGAGAAAAACAAGAAGCATGATTTTACTCTGCCTCTTAGATTTAGTGATGTTGAACATATATAGAGAAGACAATGCAAAGAAGTTATGGGATAAGTTAAGGAATTTGTATTAGTCTGGGTAATCAAGTTATTTCTTTGAACTAATTTGTTTCACCTTAGGATGGAGGATGGTGACATCGTGATAGAACATCCAAATGTCCTTAATACTCTGGTAAGTCAACTAGCCTTTGTTGATATTAATATGGAGGAAGAAGATATGTGTATTACCTTGCTATGTTCTTTGATAAACTCTTGAGATAAAGTAGTGTCACTCAATCCACATTAAAGTTTGATGATATAGTTGTATCTTTGTTATTAGAATAAATGAAAAAAAAATCCATGGAGGGTGTGACCAAGGATGTTTTATATGTGAGAGGTCACTCCTAGGAGAGGAAATATAGGTCAGTTGTGGGCAAATCTAAGTCTAGAGGTAGATCTAAATCTCTATGACAAAATGAAAATAAATGTTGGAAATATGGTAAAGCTAAGTATTATAAGAAAATTTGGAAATCTAAGAGTGTTGACAAAGGTAAGAGATCTACTAATTCTCCTTCAGCAGAAACAAAACCCTCTGCAAAAGGAGGTGATGTGTACTTAGCATCTAAAGGTACACATGCACATAATGATGTATGGTTTATCGACTCATATGCTTCATTTTATATGACTCCTCACATGGACTAGTTTTTTTAATATGAAAAGTACAA
Organism: Larix kaempferi; assembly: GCA_027924585.1. NCBI lineage: Eukaryota > Viridiplantae > Streptophyta > Pinopsida > Pinales > Pinaceae > Larix > Larix kaempferi. Next base: position 25,959,083 of record BSBM01000186.1, on the reverse strand, counting down.
TGGAGGTGATGCTTTACTAGGAGAACTCGACAACCAAAATCATAGAACGTGGAAGGGTCAAATTGTTACTCAATGCATGGAAGGATTAAAACTCTTCCTAGGGTTTTTCACATTCTAGATCTAGCTAGAAACATGATATCTATAAACGAGATAGGTGATGGAGGTGTCCATATTATATTTAAAAAGGGCACATGCAAGATGGTTTGAGGAGAAATGGTATTGATGCAGGGAGTTCAAATTGGAAATCAGTACAAGATATTGGGAAGCATTTTTAATGATGAGCATAACAGTTCTATTATTCCTAAGGATAGAAATGAAGATGATAGGACCTGTATTGTCCCTGTAGACAAGACATATCTATGGAATTAGGGACTAAGACATATCGGGGAGAAGGGAACATGATCATTACATGGTAAAGGGAAGGTATGTATAATTGATCATTAGATTTCGGTTTCTATGAACATTGCATATATGGTCAATAGAATCAGGCAAGATTTCCATATGATGCCAAAAGAGAAAAATGAATCTTGGATTTAATACACAGTTATGTGTTTAGACATATTCATGTTCCATCACTAGGCAAATCTATGTATTATGTTTCACTCAATGATGATTTCTCAAAGAAATCATGGGTCTATTTCCTCCATAAGATATCTAAGTTATTTTGTAATGTAAAGAGTTTAAAGCTCTTGTAGAAAACTAGGTATATAAGAAAACTAAGGTGTTGAGGACGGATAATGGTGGAGAGTTTGAGGAATTTTGTAAGAAGTGTGGAATAGTAAGGAAAATACTACTCCATACACACCCCAATAGAATGGATTTATATAAATGATGAATGGGACATTGGTGGAGAAGGCAAGGAATATGCTCAGTGGCACAGTGTTATCACAAGAATTATGTGTAGAGGCAATGGATACTGTATGTTTCTTGGTAAATGGATCACCTACATCAACAATGGTTGACAAAAATCCACATGAGGCATGGATTGGTCAAAAAGCCTCTCTTAAAAATCTCATAGTTTTTGGTTGTGATGCCTATGTGCATGTTCCAAAGGAAAATAGGAGTAAGTTGGTAATAAAAAGGAAAATTATATATTTATTGGTTATAAAGATGGTATAAAAGGTTATAAACTTTGGAACCTAGTAACTAAGAAGATTGTTTATAGTTACGATGTTGTATTAGAGAGGTTAAAGTTCCTCCCAAATAGGAATTTCAACCAAAGAAAGAAGAACGAAAGACAATAGAGCTTGATTTCAAGGATGGAGAATTTGAACCAAAGGAGGAAGAACCTCAAGTTTCATCCTTGAGGAGATTTGATCGTGAAAGAAGGAAAGTAGAAAGGTGTATTCCTCCCAGTTTCTTCTATATTTTTTCTCTATTTGTTACTGATGATGATCCTAGATTTCTTAGGGACACCGACTATTAAGAGGATAGTAAACTTTGGAAGAGGACATTGGTTGAAGAAAAGAATTCCCTAGATAAAAAAAAGACTTGGGATCTAGTTGAGTTGTTGGTTGGAAGAAAACCTATTGCTAGGAAATGGGTGTTTAAGAAGAAGTTGAATGCAAAAGGTAAGGTGGAGATGTACACTTTTCTAGTAGCTAAGGTTTATACCTAGGTGAAGGGGATTGCTTTTAGTGATATTTTCTTTGCCATTGTTAAATTAAATTCTATTAGATCTGTGTCCTTTGTCCATTGCTATTGCTTTTGATCTTGAATCAGAGCAGATGGATGTGAATATGGCATTTCTACATGTTCACTTGGAAGAACAAATCTATGAAAAATCTACATGAAACAACCAAACAATTTTGTAGTAAAAGAAATGAAGGAACTAGTTTGCAAGTTTAAGAAGTCCTTGTATGGATTAAAACAATCACTAAGGATGTAGTATCAAAAGTTTGATACTTATATATTAGTGCTTGGTTTCTCAAGAAGAATATATAATCACTGTGTGTATCCCAAGTAGGTTTGTGATGATTTTATTCGTGTGGTATTGTATGTTAATGATATCTTGTTGATTGGAAACAACAAGGAAATCATCAAGGATGTCAAATCCCAATTGTCTTCTAAGTTGATATGAAAGATCTCAATGCTAATTTTTTTTTATTTTGGGCATGGAAATTGCACAGGATTGGCTCACGGCACTAGTACCATCAAGGTTGCTAAACCTTCTTTGCAGTCCACACTTTGATCGAAGTCCTAAGCTCACTACAGTGGTGCGCACTTTTCTATCATGCACACGACAGGGTTATTTATGGCTAGACTGCAAAGTTGATATCAATATAAACCTGATTCACCGAATGACACATCTCAGTAAGCGAGGTGTCGATCTCACAGCAGAGTTCGTGGGAAAAACCAAAGCTAAGGAGCTCACGAAGTGCATGAAGGAAGAGTTCAGCTTGCAGAAATGAAGCTGTGGGTATATCACAGCTAGGATCAAGGATCAAGCTACACGCTTCACAGTCCATCTATTAGCAAAGAATATTTTGTGAAAATACAGACCGTCAGAGGTGTCGGCTGCTGCAGTGTCCCTAGCTACGAAATCTAAGGAGGGTAATCCATACAACTGGTCTAGATACTTGTTAAATGAGTTCTTGGATGATGTACGAGAAACTCAGGAAAGTGGAAGCTCTTTCCATTATAGCTGGCTGTTGGTACTGATAACGATTATAAGCTGGAAAGAGCCACTCTATGGCTAGTATATTCTAGTTATGTTGGGAGATTTCCAAGGAACCAGATGTGCCAATATGTGGGCAAATGCGAAGTCGGATAGACAATGCGTGAAAAATGAGTAGATGCTCACCTACTATGAGCAGTTGTGTGATGTTATTCAGCACACTCCGCACATTACAAAGGATGTAATGACTGCACATATTCGAAGGATCTTGTTTAAATCTGACCTTCATTTTATATATATTCAGCCAAGGGATGAGAAGCAGAACCCATAATGGTTTGAAGGGTTCTACCAGTTGGATTCACCGAAAATTGAGTTGATTATGGAGGACTGGCCGAAGGAATAGAAAGTTGAATCGTCGGTAGAGATCAACACCACATCAGATGAAATCGAAGCTAAAGATCCGCATAATGGGAAAGAGATGACCAATGCGGGAGCCAAAGAAACAGGCCAAGATGGAAGTTAGAAAGGAACTGTTGAGGCACAGTCCGAAAAAAAGAGGAAGGATCCTGAAAGAGAAGTGTTGGAAAAAGGGCACTGAAAGAAACATAAAGCAAACAAACCACCGGGAGAAGCACAGTTACATGTAGATGACTATGAAAGCATCACAACGCAAGTCAACGAGCATTTAGAAGAAACGATCACTCTGAAGGAAAGAAAAATTGAAGAGGTCTAGGAGAACCTCATCCAGAACCTATCAGAATTGAAAAGCATCGTCGCAAAGATAGAACAAGTCCAGTAGGACTTGGTGCGAGAATCCGACTCCGAGGGCAAGTCAGGTGAGTCAAGCCAGAGAAAGAGAAAAATGCCTACCTTGACGATGAGACCTCACTTGGTGAGTATTGAGCCAATGAATATCATCTTCCCAAATGATGAAGTCACTGAGGATGTGAAGAGATTGGAGCACCTAGATATCAATGTCGGCATGTTGCCATTTGAAGAGTTACATAATCTACACCTACAGGTTGTGGAAGAAATTCGGGACAAAGACATAACTACTTATAACCAGCACCTGCAGTTGGAGGAAAACTATAAGGAGCCAAAGGGTGAATCTGTGGAAAAGAGCAGAGAGCTAGCTACTACACAGGAGAAACATCGTAGACTCAAATAAAAGTTCGCAATAGTCTACGCGAAGATATCTGAGTGTGAAGAAGAACCTGAGGTAGAGGCTATGATACTTAATATTGGTGTTGTAGTGGACAATCTGTAATGTCCCTTATTAGGAATTTTATTAAAATTGCAATTTTTCACTTTTTTTCCTTAGTTCGACCTTTGACTAGTTTTGATCTCTAGGTCCCAAATTTGCCCCAAATGATCCCAAATCTTCTGAGAAGTTATATGAATGATATTAGAACATAAATATGTGTTTCAGGGATTCCTTTGGACCTTTAAAATACTTCTGCAAATCCTCTTTCAATTCTGATCAATGTAGGTAACTTTACAAGTGATTTTCCTTTGACTAGTATTGGTCTCTAGGTCTCAAATTGACTCCAAATGCCTTCAAATATTCAAGGAAGTTGTATGAATGATATTATAAATTGAATATGATGTTTATGGATGACATATGTCCACCAAAAGACCTCTGCAAACTCTCTTAAGATTCTGGACCAATTATGCAATTTTACTAGTAATTTGGGGTTCAAATCCCCCTGGGGTAAGTACTGAAAATGGCTTCCCAAATTCCTCCAAACCCACTCAAATTTATGAACAGAGGTATGTAATGTGTTAATTATTTTATTAAGGTCTCATATGCACAATTAATGGATTATTACAACTGTTCTCACCCTCTCCCATTCAACTGCAAAAATCCCCAATTCGACCCTTGGGGGAATGGCACTATTTCACCTCCCAATACAACTAAAATGAGTAAAAATGCTTCAAATGCTCAAGTACAGTACATGAAACTTTTAGAAGACATACATTGCAGTATATTGATCACAAATATATCAGAGAATCATCCATTCATTTGAAATCATCATCAATACATTGGCTCACAACAAGGTAGTGGGGAAATGGCATTGTTCTTCCATTAAAAATGCGATTTATAAATTTCTACTAGGAATTTCGACCTGAAACTTTTTGGAGATGAAGAACAGAGTATTTAATTCATATTAAAAAATAAATGGGGCATTAAAATATTCCCCAAAGAGTACAATAGCTCACCAAAAACGCCCTCCCTCAAGGATCAAGAATATGCCATCAAAACTGGAAATGGTTGAAGGAGTGAGCTGCAATAGAAGAAACCATGAGCTGCCCTGTAGCTTACACCTGCAAATAAAGACTCCATTAAAGCTCCAAATGAAAGTTCTGAATGGCCTTTCCAATTACCAACTTGGATGGGAATCTTTCACCCTCGAAATTGGCTAAGGCAAGAAACTAGTCATCCACTAGCTCTCCCTCTTCACAATTGCAATTGCAAATTCTACAAATGATCAAAAGCCATTCTCATACTTCATTTCTACATTTTATAACCAACATTAGCCTTCTAAGGGTCGAAATCCTCTCAATAGATTTCCATTTAGGAAATATTCCACATTTGCCACTTGTCTCCTAGTTCCAACCTTCCATCTTCTCCCAAATTCGATTTTGAGTCTCTTTGGCTTCTCCAACTCCCAAATTCGCCTTCCTTGAGCCTATTTTTGGGGCTGACATGTCATAGTGGTCAGATTTCAGAGGTCAGGTCTGCAATTTGTCATAGTTGTCATAGATGCTCCATCATTGGTGTCATAGGGGCTAGGGAATCTAGCCCAAGTGTCCACAAACTTCCACTTTGACTCTTTATCTTCCATGGAGGTTACCAATCCTTCCCAATTCAACCTAAGATGCTCAATGAAATGTGTTATGACTTAACAACTCACCCAAGAGTGTTCACATTCCCATTAATTCGAATTTGCAAAAGAGAGATACCATGTATTATGAAAAATCAAGCTGGTGTGGGTCCCGCATCCTCCATATATCTCCAAAACCATTTGTCACCTAGGATTTCTCTTGAATTTCTTTATTCACTCTATTTATTAAATACTTGAACCCTTCTAATGTCTAAACATCATTTATCATCCCCCTTATTCCAAATCCCAAAGCTTCCACCCCAAACCTAGGAAACTAGTAATTTTCCTCCTTGGCAATTATTTGACCCTTAACATCAATTTTACAAACTCTAATGAATATGGCTAATGTGATTAGGCCATTGTGACCCAATTCCAAATTTTGGACATGACACAATCTTAAGGTAGAGATGGCGGATATGGAGATAGAATATATATATAATATTGCTACTTTAGAATCGAAACAGCAACGGGGCACTCCTCAGGAAGTCAAAGAAGCTAGAAGCGAAGAGTTGAGGATGTCAACAGAGAACATCGTAGCAGAAGTCGTGCGATGTCAGGAGTTGCTTGACAAAGCTACTAGGGTATGCGTTACATTGCAGGAAGATCCTGAGCTGCAATAGATACAAGAAGAGCTACAGTATCAGCAACAAGAGTTGGATTCGGTACAGACAACTATGAAGACTTTGCCGCCAAAGCAGAAGATTCAAAAATTTGCAGAGACTAGGGAGCTGCAAAAAGAGTTGAAGGCATTGAGGGAAAAAGAGGATGACACTTCAGCAAAGCTACAGCCAATGCAAGAAGAAGCGCTCGCTCTGTCATAGCAGATTGAAGAGAAGTTGCAAGAAATTCGCACAACGGAGGATACAATGAAGGAGCACGCTCATGAAGCCATCTCACGGGAGATGTTGGAAATTGTTAAGGAGTTTGAGCAGGAAACAAAGGAAACAATTGTAAAGATAAGTGCAACTCTCTAGGAATTCACTAAAATATTGAGTCCCCCAAGGGACGCATAGTCAAAGTGAAGTGGATCGGGGACGATCCACGAGTAAGTGTTAGGGACCTTTTGGGAGAGGCCCAAGTTGGCATAGTTTTGGAGAAGCGAAGTTCAAGTAAGCGCAGTTGGTGAAGCAAAGTCCAAGATTGGCGCAGTTTTGTCTAAGCGTAGCTCAAGTGCAACAATTTTGAGGCAAAAGTATGAACTCATCAAGGCCTAGTACTAGCCTATTTTGGGGAGAAGAGACTCCGCAATTCTTGGGAGCAGGGTATGGAGCAACGTGAAGATGGCGAAAATAGGCCTGCCCCCTTAGTAAAGGAAGAAGGACAAAGGACAACAAGGGTAGTTGGAGTAGTTAATAAAGAAGCGGCAGCTTGACAGCTACAGGAACAACATTGTTGAGACGAGAAGTGAAAAGGACGCACCATGTCAGTGTCAGTGCTGCGCAGTCAGAGGAATCGGTTTTCAGAAGGACGTTAGAGCCAGGAAGTGGCGTAGAGGATGACCAAGGACAAGCGAAGTAGATGAGAAGTTATGGAAAAGTATGGTTAGCGGGGTAACCACATCGTTTTGGGGGGTTAAGGGTACTATGGGGTTTCGGCCCATAGTTATTGTAAAGATGTGACCTTTGGGAACAGTCTATAAAAGGGGCAATTTTACAAAGGGAAGGGTTAGATTTTGTTGGATTGATAGAATATGATTGTAAGATCTATGCTAAGAGATCTCTAAGAGAGAAAAGGCTCTGCAGCTGAGTGTGTAGCGACCTATTGTAGAGAAGAGTCTGCAGCTGTGTGCGTAGACTGGAACTGTTGACCCTTCCCATTAATAGAAACAGCAGTTCCCGTGGACGTAGCTCCCATCCGGGGGGTGAATCACGTAAATACCTAAGTTGTGTGATTGCATTTGTGTCATTATTTCATGTTATGTGTGTTCATGCTTTTATATGTATTTTCACTTGTATGGATGATGAGAATAATATGTTAAGTGTTGGACCCACATAACTGAATATGTTAAGTGTAAGAACATACATGAACATTCTGAAGTTGTGTTGAATATGCTAAGTGCGAAGTTGTCTGGTTAGAATAATAGTTGCACAGTTGAAGAACTAACAGTAATTCAGCGGAGTTTGTATTGTTAGAATAGCGAAGTACATAGTTAGTTGCATTGTTATAAAGTGGTGGGTACTTAGCCTTAAGTAAAATGAGAAGTAACACTATTCAGCGCATCCTGTAGTGAGTGTGACTGTTTGGAAGCGTAGTCTGAAGTGCGTTGTGGTATTAGAAGTGGATGCGAAGGAAGTATAACTCCTCCCAGTGGACCGATTTTCTAGCCGCGCATCACCGAGTTACAGAAACTTGCTTCTGTATCCACCCCATAGCTTCACCTCGGGTGAGACCTCAGTCTGTTCGCAGACTGTTTCCGAAAGGGTCGATGAAAAGGGGTCTTGTTGGGTCTCTGAACTATGCAGAACCCAGGTCAGTACTAGAACAAGTATATGAGCACCAACAGGGAGCATGATCCTCTTTTTTCAAAGAGGAAGATACCTCCAAACATCAAATCAAGCATCACACCTACTTGAGTTTGGAGCATCAATTTTTGGTTTGTTTCATGTCCATTCTTGAAGGAGGGTTTTTTTCCCATGAGGTTTTCCCTGTTTCTTCGATTTACATGGATATATAATAATTATAATGGGGTGACCATAAGACTTTGTTGCTTGGTCCCTAATCTAATTTTACTCACTCTAAGTAAGTCTAAAGTGGGGGTGTTAGAATATTAAAACCCCATCTAGACTTAGGATATAATTTATTATTCATTTTGTATACTTTCCTAGGTGTTATACTAGGTTATTGGCCCCATGTTTCCTTTTCAGGATCACAACCTATCATCATTATCAACATGAGAGCCCTAAAATAGAATCTGGATAGATTCTGATACTTTTATGACTGTCCAGAATAGTAAGAGCATGCTTCTGTCTTTTACATAGTTTTGTCCTGCTTTTTCTGATTTTCATTGGATAAGGATAAAGCTAGCGACCTTTATGGACTTAGCAAGCTGTCTACTTTTTGTCCAACCCATCCTCCATATTTGTCTCTCCAAAATCCATCATCTTTCTACTTTTTCATCACTCATTAGTTGGAATACTTGATTTAGCTAATTTGTGAGGTCCTTGACTGAGTTGGAAGGTGATGTTGCCACTATTGGGGGTTTTTTGCTTCTAGTAAGCATGTCTTTTGTGAGCTATTCGAATTGACTTTATTGCATTCGATTTTCTCTCTTGATGTGCATTATTTATTGTACGATCATTGTTCAATAATATGACAATGTATTTTTATCCTATCGAGTTTCTTCTCTCAAGTTAATTCTGCTGAAATTTTCTTCCTTCTCTTTATTCTTGAGAAAACTAATTGTGAGGTTTCTTTAGTGAAATAGATTCAGGCTGTGACAAATTATCACAGTAAGAACATCAAGAAAATATTTCCAAAAAGTACTAAAATATCCAAAGGGATCTTGTACTTGATCCATTCATATCTATGTGGTCCCATGTCTACACCATCCTTGAGTGGTTATATGTACTATGTTCTTTTCATAGATGAATTCTCTCGCAAGTCATGGATCTATTTTCTGAAGGAAAAGAGTGAAACTTTCAACAAGTTTCAAGAGTTTAAAGCACAGGTTGAGAATTAGACTAGAAATCACATTCGTGCTTTGAGATTTGATAATGGAGGAGAGTTTGATTCCCATGACTTTAATGAATTATGTCGAGAGATAGGGATAATAAGATAGATGGTTGTACTTTAAAACCCCAACAAAATGGGGTTTCTAAAATAAAGAATAGAACAATCTGTGAGGATAAAAAATCTATGATGTGTGATCAGGATATTCCCACTTCCTTATGGCAATAAACCTCTAACACTGTTGTATATATACAGAACATAAGTCCTCATGCTATCTTGGGAGAAAATACTCATGAAGAAGTTTTCACTGGTGAAAATCCAAATGTTGGACACTTGAATATTTTTGGTTGTCCTATATACATTCATGTATCAAAAGAGAAGAGGACAAATATGGATCCATTTGGAAATAAAGGGACATTTGTTGGATATAGTGAATCCTCCAAATATTATAGAATCTATTTTCCAGGAGAAAGGCACATTAAAGTCAGTAGAGATGTAACATTTATCGAAGAGGATGCCTTCAAGTGTTATAAAGAACTTTAGCGTGATTCAGATATGGAGGAGAATGAGACTCCCACGATGGAGGATCGAGCATTTGATTCTCCCCTTTTATATGTTGAGAGGGAGAAGACAAAAGATTCCTTATATCCGCTTGATTCTCAAGAGCCAATAGAATTGGTAGATGAGCCTACTACTAAGAGGATATATGCATGGTGTTGAGACATTCTGCAAGAGGAAGAAAAATATGGATCACCACCAAGCACATTCAAAGAGTGAAGGAGACCTAAAATATTTTTAGGATATGTAGCTCAGATGAGTCACATCAATGACTCAGAACCCACCACCTATGAGGAATATTCTAAGCAGCAGGTATGGAATTATGTCATGGTGGAATAGTACAAATCCATCATACAAAATGATGTGTGGTAAGTGGTTCCTAAACTAGAAGGGAATCATGTAGTAACTTCCAAGTGGATTTGTAAAAATCAAACATGTAGTTGATGGTAGTATTGAGAAATAGAAAGAAATATTTGTGTCTTGTGGTTCTCACAGAAAGAAGGGATAGACTATGATGAGATATTTACTCCTGTGGCAAGGTACACCACTATTCAATCCATAATTTCCCTTGCTTCAGTTCAAGGTTGGAAACTTCACCAGATGTACATGAAGAATTCCTTTCTCAATGGTGAATTTGAGGAATAAGTATGCATACAACAACTTGAGGAGTCTGTAGTTCATGGGAAGGAGTTCCATGTATGCAAATCTAAGAAATATTTTTATGGGATTAGCAAGGCCTTGAGGGCTTGGTATTACAGGATTGGCATCTATCTTCATAGCTTGGGTTTCTCCAAATGAGAAGCTTACCCCAACCTACACTTCAAGGTTGTGAATAACCAACCATTGATATTGGTTCTCTATGTTGATGAATTGTTCCTTACTAGAGAGGAACAACATATAGCTCAATGCAAGAGGGAGCTCACTACAGAGTTTGAAATGAAATACTTAGGTCTTATGCACTATTTTATTGGTCTAGAAGTTTGGAAAAGGAGATATGATATCTTTCTTTCACAAGGAAAGTAAATAGTTGATGTGTTAGGATATTTCAATACTCCATCTTTGTCCTACCTAGAATTATTTATTTTTCCTAGTTGTTGATGGTGTCATTTTCCCCCTAGTGGTGTGATGATGTCATATGGGATCCATCTACCACCTTCTGAGCCTTGCATGCATCATTTTAGGACCACTTCAGTCAGTTCCCTATTTTATAGGAACCTACTGAGTGTTCTAGTGCAGTCCACCTGAATTAGTTGACTCTTGTGGGGGGTTAGAGCTCCGGATGCCACTGTTTGTGGCCTCATGCGCCCTTTTTTGACTAGCATGCATGAAAAAATCACTATTGTTGCCTTCTTAGTCAGTTAATTGATTATGTCTTTAGTTAGCTAAGTTTAGGTTCAGTTCAGTTTAGTTTGATCATTCCGGAGCACTCCAGTGGTGATAATCCCTATGCTAGACCAACTGAGGTTCGAATTCTCCTGTGTGATTCAAATTCTCTCCATTGTATCATCATTGTTTATTATACTGATTATTGGAACATGTGACATTGTTTTGCTCCTATCTGAGTTTTGTTGCATAATTATTCTTCTGCTCTTTTTTACTGTATTTTTCACTCTTACTCAACTTTTCTGCTCATTCTTTCTTTGTGAGGTATACTTAGCTCTTATATCGGTTGTGATATAGAATTTCACATGGTATCAGATCCATTTGAACGAATAGTTTGAGCAACTTCTTTTGTTAGTTCACCATAAGCCTCTGGATTTCCACAAAAAATACTGGTGCCATTGCATTGAATTCATTGGAGAAATCCAATGAGGTATAGCTAGGTGTGAAGGATCCGAATACAAGTTCCTACTTTCCTAAAGAAAAGATTAGTAGTAGTCTACCTCCATTATTGAGATTTTTTTGCAGGTTATTCAAATTTTTTAATTGTTGCAGCAGTTTTCTGTAGTTAAAGCAGTTTTGCTACATAAGCAACAATTTTCACCTTGTATTCGCTGCAGCAGTTGTAATGGAAAATTCGAACTCTCCTCTCTCTCCCAGGATCCCGAAACCCTTAAATTAACTTGATTGGAGGGATGCTATGCAGAGGGTATTGCGCAACAAATCAACGTACATGGTGACAATGAGGAAGGATCCCGAACCAACATCAGCTGTGGAGAAAACCAAGTATCTGAATAGATTGGATGAAGCATTTGGTTTCATTTGTATTCATTTTTCCAGAGATATACTATTCCACATCGAAGGATTGAAGAATCCAAGAGATTTATGGTTGAAGTTAGAGACCCTCTTCGGCAAACAATATGAGCTAAGAGGCCATATTCTGGAGAATGAGTTGATTGCTCTTCAACCGAGCAGTTTCGAGACCATTCAACAATTCTTTTCAAAATTAAAATCTACGGTTATGCAATACAAGCAGTGTGGCATTGAGAAGAAGTATAAGTAGCTGGTGCTATCCATTATGAGCAAGCTAGGTCCTGAGTTCTCCATCTTTGTCTCTACCTTCCATTCTGGGTGAATGTCAATCCCTGGTTGGAAAATTCCATCCTTAGATGTTTTCACTGAATCTCTCATCTAAGAAAAAGATAAGTTGATCCAAATGGGTGGCTTGAAGGTATCCAAAGATCAAGCTCTTATGGCTGGAGAAGAAAAAAGTGTGAATGGGAATGGGAAGCATAAGGGAAAGGATAAGAGGCCATCTGAACCCAAGTAGAATGCCAAGTCAAGTCCACCAGAAGGAGCCTCCAACTCTAAGAAGGAAAAACAAAATGGATTTGAGAGATCCAAGTGTTCCTATTTCAATAAAGGAAACCACCCAGAGAGATATTGCATGCAGAATAAGATAGATCAGATGAACAAGCTTCTTGAAGAACACAACACTGCCCTCCAAAAAGGTGCAAGAGAGACTGATTTTGGAAGTGAGTCTAATGGTCATGAGAGATGCCATGCACTAAAGGATAGATTTTCAAAATCACAATCCCTCCTCATAGATTCAAGAGCCTCCAACCACATGGTTTCCTCCAAAGAATCATTTTCTTCTTTAGATCTCAAAGATGGTATGATTATTCACATGGGAGGAAACTCTCAGATCTCTGTTGAAGGGAAGGGAACAATACATATGGAGCATGTAAAGTTCAAAAATATTATATTTGTGCCTTCTTTGTCAGCAAATTTGTTGTATGTATATAAAATGACTCACACAGGATCACCAAAGAAAGTGGTCTTTGGTCCTGACACATTTGAGATTGCAAAGATCTCTACTGGGAATATTATATTGAAAGGGTTTGTAAACCATGCCTCCAAGGAATATGAATTCTCACATTTTTTTCCATACTCTCTGCCTACCCCATCAGAATCTGATGAAGATCAGAGTGATATCTCTTCTAATGAGGATGAGGATCAAGATCTTGATGTTGAGAATAAAGTTCAAGAAGATTCAGATTCAAATCCAGATCCAACACATGCTCCCAATACATGGCCAAGTCTAATATGGGCTCACAAATTCCTTGTAGCTGTTGGGAACATAGTTGGGGATCCGTCTTACCATAGAACCGCTAGATCTCAGTATCACGAAAAACTTGCACTATGTCATGTAGATCCACTTCTCTCAGAGAGGTGCTACATGATGGTGGGGTTTGATCCACAATATCTTGGAGAGAATTTCCATGGGGTATCTACAACCAGGAAAAAATATCGGTTGTCTGACAAAAGGTACTCAAAGGTTCATGATTTGGAAAACAATGAGCCATTCGCTCCAGTAGAAAGAAGGGTTCCTGAAAGACTTGTTTTGGAAAATACAACTTCTACACAATGGGAGGTACATTAGAGGAGCAGATCCAGATCCAGATCTAACACCTGCATTGCTATCCTATAGAGGAGCAACTTGCCAAGATTTTTGCAAAGGATTTCACTGAGGAAATTTTTTTCCTTCTTTGCTTAGTATGAAGGTTCTTTGAGTTCCCTACTACTATTCTTTTGGGGGGGGGGGTAATTTTACCATGAGGTTTTCCCCCATTTCCTTGGTTCATGTACAGTTCTTTTTTTATCATTTATTTGATTGTATGAGTGACCTTCGGTCTTAGTAACCAGGGCGCATGATGAAAAAGTATGGACTAAGGGGGATGTTAGGATATTTCAATACTCCATCCTTGTCCTACCTAGCCTTATTTATTTTTCTTAGTTGTTGATGATGTCATTTTCCCCCTAGTGGTGTGTAGATGTCATCCGAGATCCATCTACCATCTTCTAATCCCTGCATGCATCATTTTAGGATCACTTCAGTCATTTCCCTATTTTATAGGAACCTACTGAGTGTTCCAGTGCAGTCCACTTGAGTTAGCTGATGCTTGTGGGAGGTTAGATCTCTAGATGCCACTGATTGTGGCCTCATGCACCTTTTTCTGACTGGCATGCATGAAAAAAATCACTATTGAGACCTACTTAGTCAGTTAAATGATTATGTCTTCAGTTAGCTGAATTTAGGTTCAGTTCAGTTGAGTTTGAGCCTTCCAGAGCACTATAGTGGTGATAATCCCTATGCTAGACCAACTAAGGTTCAAATTCTCTCATGTGATTCGAATTATTTCCATTGTATCATCATATTTTATTATACTTATTATTGGAACATGTGACAATATTATGCTCCTATCTGAGTTCCGCAACATAATTATTCTTTTGCTCTTTTTTACTGCAGTTTCCACTCTTATCTAACTTTTTTGCTCATTCTTTCTTTGTGAGGTATCCTCAGCTCTTAGATCTGCTGTGACATATAATTTCACATGATGTGTTTCACATATTTGGTATGATAGACTGTAAGTTCATGACTACTCCAATGGTGTCTAATATGAAGAAACTACATGAGCCAAATTCCAGATCAGATCTAGTGGATCCTACCATGTATAGAAATCTCATTGGTTCCTTGATGTATTTGATACATACTAGACCAGGCATATGTTATGTTGTGAGTATATTGAGTCAGTTCATGTCTGAGCCAAGACATAGACATTGGGTTGTTTCTAAGCATGTGCTTAGATACCTTCGAGGTACTATTGATTATGGACTTAGATATGATTTCAGTGGTGGAGTGATCCTACTTGGATATGTCGACTCTCACTGGGGTGGTAGTACTATGGACCAGAAGAGTACATATGGATATTATTTTAGCTTGTGATTGTAATGTCCCCATTCAAATAAGTGCATAGTAAGACAATCCCATCAATCCTACTAGTTTCCTAGGTTGGATGGGCACATGTGGGATGGTAATAAGGAAGCTAATAAATGATATTTAGACATTAGAGGGGTTCAAGCATTTAATAAATATGGTAAATAAATAAATTCAAGATAAATTCTAAGTGGCAAGTGGTTTTGGAGACATATGGAGGTGGTGGGACCCACACTAGCTTGATTTTTCATAATACATGGTATCTCTCTTTTGCAAATTCGAATTAATGGGAATGTGGAAACTCTTGGGTGAGTTGGTAAGTCATAACACATGTCATTGAGCATATTATATCGAATTGGGAAGTATTGGTAACCTCCATGGAAGATAAAGAGTCAAAGTAGAAGTTTGTGGACACTTGGGCTAGATTCCCTAGCCCCTATGACACCAATGATGGAGCATCTATGACAACTATGACAAATTGCAGACATGACCTTTGACATCTGACCACTATGACATGTCAGTACCAAAAATAGGCTCAAATAAGGCGAATTTGGGAGTTGGAGAAGCCAAAGAGACTCAAAATCGAATTTGGGAGAAGATGGAAGGTTGGAACTAGGAGACAAGTGGCAATTGTGGAATATTTCCTAAATGGAAATATATTGAATCTATTGAGAGGATTTCGACCCTTAGAAGGCTAATGTTGGTTATAAAATGTATAAATGAAGAATGAGAATGGCTTTTGATGATTTGAGAAAAATTGCATTTGTGAAAAGAGAGCTAGTGGATGACTAGTTTCTTGCCTTAGCCAATTTCGAGGGTGAAATATTCCCATCCAAGTTGGTGTTTGGAGAGGCCACTCAGGTCTTTCATGGTTCTTTAATGGAGTTTGTATTTGCAGGTAGCAGCTACAGGAAGTTTCATGGTTTGGTTTAGTGCAGCACTTTCTCTCCACCGTTTCCAATTTTGAAGGCATATTCGTGCTCCTTGAGGGAGGGCGTTTTTGGTGAGCACTTGTGCTTCTTGAGAGAGATTCTCATTATATATTTATGATTGTAATAGATTCATATCCTATTTTATTGATATTCAGAAAGTCTCAGGTCGAAATACCCACGGGTTGTATGCAAAACTATTGATTAATGAGCAAACAATGTCCATTTCCCCAATGCATTGATGTATGACACTATAATGTTGATTATTTCGAATGGATGGATGATTCTATGATATATTTGTGATAAATATACTACCATGTATGTCTTCTACAATTTTTATGTACTGTACTTGAGCATTTGAAGCATTTTTACTCAGTTTAGTTGTATTGGGAGGTGAAATAGTGCCATTTCCCCAAGGGTCGAATTGGGGGTTTTTGTTGTTGAATGTGAGAGAGTTAGAACAGTAGTAAAAATCAATTAATGGTGCATATGAGACCTTAATCACATAATTAAGACATTATATACCTCTGTTCATCAATTTGTGGGAGTTTGGTGGCATTTGGAAGGCCATTTGCAGTGTTACCCGGGGGGGATTTGATGCACAAATTACTAGTCAAAATTACATATATTGATCAGAATACAAATCAAGTTTGCAGCAGTATTTGGAGGGCCACAAAACATCTCTGAACCTGATATTCAAGTCTAAATACCATTCATACACTCCTACAGAAGATTTGGGAGCATTTGGGTTGATTTGGAGGTCAAAACAATAAAACTAGTCAAAGGTTGAAATTGGGAAAAAAAGTGAAAAATTGAGCATTTTAATAAAATTTGAAAAAGGGATATTAAAAGTGGTATCAGAGCATGGTCTTGGCACCTGATGGTATTAACAAGAATCCAAACAAATAAAACACCACCCTTTGAATAAGTAGTTGAAGAAGTTTCGGTTGAAGAAGAGATAGTAGCAGAAAAAGAGTTTTTTTGTAAAACAATGGGTAGAGAGGAGGAGGAAAAATTAAGACATAAGGAGGAATTTATTGAAGCCTTAAAACCATGTTTTGAAGGAATTACCATGGTTATGCTAGATATGAATAAACAAATGATGAAAGGTTTCGAATTGTTGGGTAGCCAACTTTCAGGCAAAGGGATGATAGGAGATAATAGTGGTTCACACTTAGGGGAAAAGATGAAAGGGAATGAGCATATTTTCTCAAGTACAGGACCTCATAATAGACCTGGTGAATTTCAAAGCACACAAAGGCATACTGCACCTAAATTTCTCACACCCAAAGAAGAGCCCAATCTTGAATTGGATTACAAGAAACTAGTAAATGATTGGAATGATTTGAATGAAGAGTGTAAAAGAGGTGTACCACTCAGTGACTACATTGATGCTATGCAAAAGATTAAAATGAAGGGAGACAATAGGAGTCCATTCCAAACCAAAGAATTGAATAGTGCTATTGGAAAAATTTCACTTCCTACTTTTGATGGTTCTTCTCAAAATTCTGCTAACACTTGGGTGCAAAAATTGGATGTATATTTTCAGCTGAATCCTATGTTGGAAGAGGATGCATTAAAAATGGCCATTTTGCATTTGGAAGGAGATGCCAATGAATGGTGGTTTCATGGGCTGAAAACCTTGGGTCATAATCAGGTTAAAACATATGGAGAATTTGTTGACAGGGTACTAGAAAGATTTGAACAAAAAGATCCAGAATTGCCTTTCAAAGAACTAGCTCAATTGAAGCAAACTGGGTCCCCTACCGAATATATGTTGGACTTTCAAAAATTATCAGTCAAGGTGGCTGATGTATCTATGGGAAGATTAGTATTGCTGTTCACTGAAGGTTTGGATGAACCCTTAAGAGGTTTGGTCAAATCCCACAAGCCAACTACATTAAAAGATGCAATGAGCTTGACTAGGGATCTCCAAAATGTGCTTCCTAGAACGAGATTTCCTCCTAAGCCTAGCTACAAATTTGAAAAAAAACCTTGGAAAAGGGATGGATATGATAAGAAACCTTGCAAAAAAGAGTCATTTGAGAGGAATAAAAAAGAGGGACTAAACAGGGATGAACTTAGAAAAAAGAAATTGTGCTTCACATGCTTCCAACCATGGACACCGGGGCACAAATGTACCAAAGGAAAGGCTCAATACATAGAAGTATTTTCTGACAATGAGGGGTATGATGGGGGCATGGATGAAGATGGACATATTTCAGATCAAGAAGAGGCATATGAGACATCAGTATAAGAGGAAAGACAAGAAGAAAATCAGCCTTCACCGGACAAAGCAAGAATGGCAGTGCTTTCAGCAGTACCTCGCTATCATACTATCCGATGCAAAGGTGTGGTACAAGGACAAAGAACTCCAGTTTTGGTAGATGGAGGAGCCACTCATAACTTCATTGATGCCGAGATGGTAGAGAAAAGAAAGATACCTATTGAACCATTTGATGGCTTCACAGTTGTCATTCCCGGTCACAACACAATGCAATGCAAAACATGGGTTCCAAAGTTGCAAGTCACCGTAGGTAACTATACTTTTGTTGATAGTTTTTATGTGGTTGATGTTGCTGATACTAATGTGGTTTTGGGAGTGCAATGGCTGTATTCAATAGGAGAGCATACAGTAAATTATCAAATTCCCGAAATGAAATTCCAAGATTCAAAAGGAGTACAAAGAATTGTGAGAGGGCAACACACTTATCCAAATCAAGTAGTAACTTGCAATAGTATGAGATCTATATTAAGGCATGGGGATATAGAATGGGCTGCTGAATGTCATATTACATCTCCCAAGCCAACTATAAATATTGTCAAACACCCAAAGGAGATAGAGAGACTTTTGCAAAAATATGAAAAGGTTTTTAGAGACCTTCCACATGGTAGGTCACCAGATAGGGGGGTTGAGCACAGTATTATTTTGGAGGAGGGCACTTCACCCATTCAGATACCACCTTATAGACATCCTAAAAATTTCAGAGATGATATTGAAAAATATATCCAAGAACTCCTGGAGTTGGGACTCATTAGACCAAGCTCTAGCCCTTATGCTTCTTTAGTAGTGCTAGTGAAGAAAAAAGATGGAACATTGAGAATGTGCATAGATTTTAGAGCCTTGAACAAAAAAACTATCAAGAATAGGTATCCTATTCCTAGGATTGATGAGCTCATGGATGAGCTACATGGGGCCAAATACTTCTCAAAAATTGACCTTAGATCAGGGTATCACTAAATTCGAATGAAAGATGAAGATGTGCAAAAGACCGCTTTTCGATGTCATTTTGGCCACTTTGAATTTCTTGTCATGCCTTTTGGGTTAACTAATGCTCCATCCACCTTTCAAGCATGTATGAATAGGATATTTTGCAAGAAACTAAGAAGGTTTGTTTTGGTTTTCTTTGATGATATTCTCATTTACAGTAAAACATGGGATGAGCATTTGCAACAGTTAGAGATTGTGTTGAAAATCTTGCAAGAAGAGTCCTTATTTGCTAAATTATCAAAATGTGAGTTTGGGATGAAAGAACTACTGTATCTTGGGCACATTATTGGGAAAGAAGGAGTGAAGGTACACATGGAAAAAATCAGGGCTATCTTGGAATGGCCATCACCAAAAGATATTACCGAATTGAGAGGCTTTATTGGCATATGCACCTACTACAAAAAATTTGTGAAAGGGTTCTCCAAGTTGACTTCTCCACTCACTGATTTGACTAAGAAGGATGCTTTCAAGTGGGATGAAGAGGCTGAAAAGGCCTTCCAAAAAATGAAAGAGGTAATGAGTAGTTGTCCCATACTTGCACTTCCTGATTTTACTAAACCTTTTGTTGTGGAATGTGATGCTTCAGGTGGAGGAATAGGGGCTGTCCTAAAGCAAGGCCAACACCCCATAGCCTTTGAGAACAGAAAGTTGCAGCCTCATGAAAAAATTTACTCCATCTATGATAAAGAAATGCTGGCCATTATGCATGCATTGGCCAAATTCAGACAATACTTGGTGGGCAGCAAGTTTGTGGTGAAAACTGACCATAATAGTCTAAGACACTTTCTCACCCAAAAAGATCTAAATGAAAGGCAACAAAAGTGGGTAAGCAAGATTCAAGCTTATGATTTTGATATTGAATATGTCAAAGGAAAGAATAGTATAGTAGCAGATGCTTTGTCAAGAAGGCCTTCCTTTTCTCTCATGGATATTGCCAAGGATTGGAAAAACATGCTCCTAGTTGAATATGCCAAAGACAAATTTGCTTGTGATGTGTTGGATGGAATCAAAGGGGATGATAATTATAGGATTTTGAATGGGCTGATATATTATAAGGGAAGAATTTATTTAGTTCATAACTCCAAGCTCAAGTACCGAATTTTGCAAGAAGCACATGATTCCCCACTAGCGGGCCATTCGGGGTTCTTCAAAACTTATAGACAATTGAGGCAAAGATTTTTTTGGAAGGGGCTGAAGGAAGATGTTCAGAAGTATGTGAATGAATGTAAAGCATGTCAACAAAACAAATCAGAACTTACATGTCCAGCCGGCCTATTACAACCATTTCCCATTCCGGAGCAAAAATGGGACAGTATTTCCATGGATTTCATCACCGGATTGCCTAAATCCTTAGGTAAGGATTGCATCTATGTGGTAGTTGATAGGTTGACAAAATTTGCTCATTTCTTTGCTGTTACATCATCTTTTAGTGCTGCACAAGTGGCTGATATTTTTTCAAAGAAATCTTCAGATTGCATGGGCTCCCTAAGAGCATTGTCAGTGATAGAGATAGTAGATTCATGGGTGCTTTTTGGAAAGAACTTTTTAGATTGGTAGGCACTCAATTGACTCCAAGTACCAGCTATCATCCACAAACTGATGGACAAATAGAGAGGGTAAACCAATGGTTGGAATGATACCTAAGAAACTATGTGGGAGGGCAACAAAAAGCATGGGCAAAATGGCTACACTTGGGTGAGTTTTGCTACAACACCACTTATCATATGTCAATAGGAATGTCTCCTTTCAAAGCATTATATGGTTATGATGCACTTACATTTGCTGACATTATATTTGGTGATAGTAGAGCCCCAAAGGCTAAATATTGGGTGGAAGAGAGCCAAGAAATTTTAAAGCTCTTGAAAGACAATTTGCAGGTTGCTCAAAATCAACAAAAACAATATGCTGATAGGCATAGAGAAGAAAGAACCTTTCAAGTCAATGATTTAGTATATTTAAGGTTGCAGCCTTATAAACAAACATCTCTAAAAAATAATGGAGCAGAAAAATTAAAACCAAGGTAATATGGGCCATACAAGGTAGTGCGGAAGGTTGGAGAAGTAGCATATGAACTAGAACTTCCGGAAGGGAGTAAAATCCACAATGTATTTCATGTTTCTTGTCTCAAGAAAGCTCTTGGTCATCAAATCATCACTTCAGAAATACTTCCTCCTTTGGATGATGAAGGTCAGCTCACATTTGTTCCGGAAAAGATTTTGAAGACACGGGAAAGAAGGTTGAGGAGTAGAATCATCAAAGAATATTTAGTGCAATGGAAGGACTTACCAAATGAAGATGCCACATGGGAAGAGGAGAATATTTTGCAGCATCCAAATCTGAAATTGCTTGAGGACAAGCAATCTTGGGTGGGGAGGACTGTAATGTCCCCATTCAAATAAGTGCATAGTAAGACAATCCCATCAATCCTACTAGTTTCCTAGGTTGGATGGGCACATGTGGGATGGTAATAAGGAAGCTAATAAATGATATTTAGACATTAGAGGGGTTCAAGAATTTAATAAATATGGTAAATAAATAAATTCAAGATAAATTCTAAGTGGCAAGTGGTTTTGGAGACATATGGAGGTGGTGGGACCCACACTAGCTTGATTTTTCATAATACATGGTATCTCTCTTTTGCAAATTCGAATTAATGGGAATGTGAAAACTCTTGGGTGAGTTGGTAAGTCATAACACATGTCATTGAGCATCTTAGGTCGAATTGGGAAGGATTGGTAACCTCCATGGAAGATAAAGAGTCAAAGTAGAAGTTTGTGGACACTTGGGCTAGATTCCCTAGCCCCTATGACACCAATGATGGAGCATCTATGACAACTATGACAAATTGCAGACCTGACCTCTGACATCTGACCACTATGACATGTCAGCACCAAAAATAGGCTCAAAGAAGGCGAATTTGGGAGTTGGAGAAGCCAAAGAGACTCAAAATCGAATTTGGGAGAAGATGGAAGGTTGGAACTAGGAGACAAGTGGCAATTGTGGAATATTTCCTAAATGGAAATCTATTGAATCTATTGAGAGGATTTTTACCCTTAGAAGGCTAATGTTGGTTATAAAATGTAGAAATGAAGAATGAGAATGTCTTTTGATGATTTGAGAAAAATTGCATTTGTGAAGAGAGAGCTAGTGGATGACTAGTTTCTTGCCTTAGCCAATTTCGAGGGTGAAAGATTCCCATCCAAGTTGGTGTTTGGAGAGGCCACTCAGGTCTTTCATGGTGCTTTAATGGAGTTTGTATTTGTAGGTAGCAGCTACAGGAAGTTTCATGGTTTGTTTTAGTGCAGCACTTTCTCTCCACCGTTTCCAATTTTGAAGGCATATTCGTGCTCCTTGAGGGAGTGCGTTTTTGGTGAGCACTTGTGCTTCTTGAGAGAGATTATAATTATATATTTATGATTGTAGTAGCTTAATATCCTCTGTTATTGATATTCAAAAAGTCTCAGGTCGAAATACCCACGGGTTGTATGCAAAACTATTGATTAATGAGCAAACAATGTCCATTTCCCCAATGCATCGATGTATGACACTATAATGTTGATTATTTCGAATGGATGGATGATTCTCTGATATATTTGTGATCAATATATTGCCATGGATGTATTCTACAAGTTTCATGTACTGTACTTGAGCATTTGAAGCATTTTTACTCAGTTTAGTTGTATTGGGAGGTGAAATAGTGCCATTTCCCCAAGGGTCGAATTGGGGGTTTTTGCTGTTGAATGTGAGAGAGTTAGAACAGTAGTAAAAATCAATTAATGGTGCATATGAGACCTTAATCACATACTTAACACATTATATACCTCTGTTCATCAATTTGTGGGAGTTTGGAGGCATTTGGAAGGCCATTTGCAGTGTTACCCGGGGGGGGTTTGATGCACAAATTACTAGTCAAAATTACATATATTGATCAGAATACAAATCAAGTTTGCAGCAGTATTTGGAGGGCCATAAAACATCCCTGAACCTGATATTCAAGTCTAAATACCATTCATACACTCCTACAGAATATTTGGGATCATTTGGGTTGATTTGGAGGTCAAAACAGTAAAACTAGTCAAAGGTCGAAATTGGGAAAAAAAGTGAAAAATTGAGCATTTTAATAAAATTTGAAAAAGGGATATTACAGTGATAAACTATTATCTATTGGTCCAGCAGGAAGTAGGGCTCCATAGCCCAGAGTACTATAGAAGCAAAGTATATTGTAGCCAATAATTCCTATTGAGAAGCTATGTGGCTTTGTAAGATAATTAATGGGTTGTTCGGTGAGAATATTGAGACTATTTTCATTTGCGCTGACAATCAGAGTTGCATCAAGCTTGCAGAAAACCCCGTGTTTCGATCTATGTTTCATGACATATCGAAACACATTGAGATGAAATACCAATACATCAGAGACATGGTCTAGAGAGGTGCCATAAGACTTCAGTAGATTGATACTGGTGATCAGATAGAAGATATGTTGACTAAGCCTCTGTCCTTAACGAAGTATAGGTACTTTCAAGACAATATTAGTATGGCAGAGAATGCCTCCCTTGTTGAGAGGTAGTGTTAAAGTTACAACATCATAAGTCATTCTCCAAGTCAATCTTGTGTGCCAATATTGAACATCGTGTGTCAAGGTAGTGCCTTATATGAGGTTGAGTTGGACTCAGGAAAATTGAAGAAGAATATTGAGTGCTTTGTATGTCAAAGGAGCCTTGTAGTGCCTTATAGGATCTTGTTAAGGTAAGTGATTTGTATGTCAAAGTGATGGTTTTGTAAGCACCACCTCGTGTGTTTAGGTGGTGCTTCATGTGTTGAGGTAATGCTTTGTATGTCGAAGCATGAATGGTGTGTGATGTACTACTAACCATGGTTGAGATATTAAGTCTCCTCTAGAGACTGGCTACCTCTAGAGTGATTTACTTTATCATATGACCACTTGGAACGATAGTAGAACAATATGTTCACATCATTGGAAAAATCTCTTTAGTATATTTGATATGATAGATAAATTAAAGTTGGCACATGTGGACCATGTAGATAAGACAAGAGATAAAGATAATGTGTGATAAGATAAGATAAGAGAGAACTCAATTTTCTCACTTCAGTAAAGACTTCAGTTAAATAAGAGAGAACTCAAATTGTTAAACTTCAGTGATGTTAACAAGAAAGACTTCAGTTAATTAAAGGAGAATTCAAATTGTTCACTTCAGTGTTGTTATTAAGAATCACTTCAGTTAAAAGAGTTAACTAAGTGTTAATAAAGAATATATAGTTTGCTAAAGTTTTTTGCATGTCAAAAATTAATTTGAACTGAAAGACATCACTTGAGTTACGACTCTTGAATTGTGACACTTGAGTTATGACACTTGAGATACGACACTTGCATGACGATACTTGAGTTATCCGCCTAACTAAGTGACCTAGCATCTAGATGAAGGGTGTTTTCATCCTGAAGTCAGAAGATACAAATAGAATCCAAAGCATGAGAAGTATGGTATATTTATGTTATGCAGGATTGATGAATTCAATGTGAGAGCAAATTCTCTTCTCTCTTGAAGGCAATTCGCTTTCTTTGTGCATGTGACCAAAAATAGTGAATTATTTTTGTGCAAGATATTATTCTGAGTTCTATTCTTCCATCTTCTCTCTTGATCTGTGATTACACCAGGGGTTCTTGGTATTTCTCTCTGATAATGCACCAGGGGTGCTTGATGTAATTTTCTCATTGTAAAGACATTCTATGCTATCTATCAATATTATAAGAATATTTTGCTAGGGTTTTCTCCCTCAAGTACTAGAGGGTTTCACCAGGGTAAATACCGTGTCTCATGTGAATGCTTATAATTTTGATTATTCAGTGATTTAAAGTACTACTATAATTACACATTAAGATAAAAAAATTAACACCAACAACTACAGGAGAGGACTGCAATGTAGGCGTATCAATAGAGTTGATATCCACTCAGAAGCATAGGGCCATACAATCATATATGCTCGAGAATAAGGAAAGTCTTCTAGAAGGTACCATTTTAGGCCTAGATCCTCCTTTAAACCAGGTGATGATGCAGGGTTTATTAAGGGATAATTTAAGTATGCATCTAGTTGGTCCAGTCGACTTAGAGGTCATATATCAGTGATGGCTTCAGCAAGAACACATGTGGCATTATATGTTAATGGAGGTAGGAAAAAAACAATCAAGGGGCCTTAAGAGCATACACCCCTATATTCAAGGTTACTTAATGTTTTGCATCTCCCTTAACATTAGGGGTTTAGGAAACCCATCTAAAAAATGACCCTTAAAAGATTGGTTACTAATCGCAACCTGATATACTATTACTTCAGGAATCATTAGAAATTGATGATTTCATTGTTTCTAAGCTTAAGTCTATTTTACATGGTTGGGAGCTTATTTATATTGATGCATAAGGTGGATCTGGAGGACTGGTTATAGGATGGCTACTCAAAACCTTTTGATGTCTCACTAGCCCGGGAATCTCTTATGGCCTGGGAGTTAAAATCTATTCCAGAGATCTGGTTTTTTCTTTTACTTTATTAAATATATATGGACCTCATTCTCAAAGAATGGATTTTTGGGAAAATTTATTCGAAGCTAGATTTTCATCTCACTGATACATTCCTACTTGTGGGAGATCTGAATTTTTCCATTGGGGAGCATGCGACATGGGGTATGTATGCACGCAAAGACCCTCTTTCAGATTATTTTGTGAGTAAGCATGAAGAAGTCTCTCTATTTGATCTACCCCCAATGAAATTCAATCCAACCTGGTGGAATATGAGAGCAGGTGATTATGCCATAGCCAAAAGACTGGATCGATTTCTTATAAATGAAGGTATGTTTCTCATGGCTTCAAGTATAAAACAATGGGTTGGAACTGCTGGTGGTTCCGACCACTTTCCATTCTCCTTTTAAATTTAATCCTACCTGGATCCATGATGAGGGTTTTCAAAATATGGTTAAATCGATATGGATTATTTACAATGTTCATGCACAATTCTCTATCGTTGTTCAATTTATGAATAATGTTAAGAGGCTAAAAGCACATACTATACCCTAGGTGGAGAAATGTAAGAAGTATAAGGCTAAGGATATCCTCTACATAGAGGAACAATTTGACTCCTATTACACAATTTACCTTGAATTTTTTTCCTTGAATGAACATAAACTACACTTATTGGACCTTGACTCTAAAATGAGGAAACTACTTCAAGATGAGGAGGCATCTCTCAGACTAAATATCCAAGCCATTTGGCTGCAAAATGGTGATAGTAATTCAAATTTTTATCATAACTATATCAAGCACATGGTACATATCAATTCCATCTAGGATATTGAAGATGAAGATGGGAGAATGGTTTCAAGATTCTATGATATTTCCAATGTTTTTTTTTGTAATGCTGCAAATTATATTAAGCTAGAAGTAAAGATACAATAAAAAGTACAGTCTGAGGTGGTCTTATCCAACATTGATGATCCACAGAGTCGGGATAGTTCTGATCAAAATTATACAAAAATATCCTGCCCAGTATGGGGAGTTCAGGATAAAATGGTGGAGGATTCATAGCCATAAAAACTTAGAAAAAAAGACAGACAGGAGAAAAGTGACTCATACAAAAAAGCAGAGTTTGCTGAAAACCTCCTTAGCAGGGTGCAGAAGGTTCCTTGGCATCTAATGGAGTTTCCTCCATGATGGAGTAGATGTAACAAGCATCGTCCTCCACGTCTCTGGAAGGTGGCAGAGTGTCCTTCGCAGCTGGAAGAGAGTCCTATGCAGCTGGCAGAGTTGTTTTCACTTGAGGTCGAATGAATTTCACAGGGAGCTTAACCGGTAGGGCTGCAGTCTTCCTGTAGATGAAAGCATTGTTGTCCTTCTCGTTGCGAGTATGTTTAGCCAGGATTGGGCCAAGGATGGAAGGGATGGGGAAGGTAGGCTGCACCTGCTCCTTTCCTTTCTGAAAATCTAGCACCTTACCACGAGGTGAGACCAAATCAGTACCAGTGGGGCTGTGCGAATATTTTCCAAATGGGATGGCCAGACTGCCGAGTGGCACCATGGGTCTAATAGCCGAGGGGGTGGCTCTATGAACACTGCTTCCAAGATGAGAATCGTGACGGAGGTGACGGGTGGGGGCATAGGCATCCCAGCTAAGGGTATTCTCCAGGATGCTGAGGGTGGCTTCCATGTTTGGCAGGGTGGCTCTCAGGGTCTGCATGGCATGTCTCGCAGTGGCCCAATTGGACAACATGTCGTCCATGAGCTCACCGAGCATGTTCTTCACCAGCCAGTATGGATCCCAGGGTTGTTCATGAATCCCCGTGGAGAGATTGTCTTCTATAATTCTTGCCTCCCAATTGTCGACCAGCAAGTGAACCAGAATTGAAATCTCTGCCCCATACCCTTTTCTGGTTTTCCCAACATCTTGGGTCTCAGTTTTCTTTCCTCCTTTGGCACCTTTCGGTTCTCCCATGAAGAAAAACTGGAGGGTGGCGTGAGTATCGGCACAGGCTAATGGAAGCTCATGGGGAGCGGGAGCAGGGGGAGCTCGAGAAGTGCAGGCACAGGCAAGCAGGAGCTTGTGGAGCGCAGGAATAGAGGAGGAACGAAACGTAAAAACAACAATGTGAGTGGGAATGGCTGAGGGCCAAGACCAGGTGCAGATGAAGGGACAGATAGACCTCACATTCCCGAGAGCCATGGGGGTTAAGCATGACAGACCAGTCCAAGTCGGTTGAGGGGATGTAAAATGCAGAGGGATTAATGTTCCAGGCGACTTGATGTCGCTTCGAGGGTGAGCCTGACGTCAGCGCTGCTGCATGGTTGTCTTTCATGCCCATGCCCATGCCCAGGTGTCAAGTTAGGCCTTGTCCTCATGGCATTGCCTCTTTCATTACCTGCATCCGGGGTATGATATTTCCAATGTTGGTGTGAAGTATTTTTCTGGATTATATAAGGAGGACCGTAGACTGCCTATTGCCTCCATGATTGAGATTATAGCATAGTTTCCTAGGTTTTTTACTGATGAATATAACCTCTTTGTTAAATATCCAGTCACAAGAGACGAACTCAGTGAATCCATTAGAGCAATTCATAGTGACAAGATCCCTGGCCCAAATGGTTGGTGAGTTGAATTTTACTCGAGTATGTTTGAGATTATTACTAAAGACCTTCCATCTATTGTCAAAGAATCTAGGAATAAAGGTAGATTATTTATAGCTTTAAAATCCACCTTCTTAACTCTTATTCCAAAATTCCATAAGGTGAAAAGAATGGAAGAGATTAGACCTATATTGTTATGTAAATGTGTATACAAGCTGATTTCCAAGGCACTAGCCAACATAATCAAGGGTATCTTATCCAAAGAAATCACGCAAGAATAATTTGCATTCCTTGAGGGTAGATAGATTCATGATTCCATTAGCATTGCACATGAGGTACTACACTCAACAAAGATCAAATACTCTCCAACTGTGGTCATTAAGGCTGATTTGTCAAAGGCATATGACATAGTTAAATAGACCTTCTTTAGACTGGTCCTTACACATATTGGTTTAGAGATCCCTATGGTAAATTGGATTCTCTCTTGTGTGCAATAAGTAAGCTTTGCAGTTCTCATTAATGGTTTTGCCTCCCATTTTTTCAGACCTAGTAGAGGTCTAAGACAAGGATTCCCACTGGCCCCTATATTATTTATATTAATCATGGATGGTACTAAAGCCATATCAAATGGTATTCTCAAAGGATTTCAATTTGGTGGATCAATTTCCATCAACCATATTCTTTTCGTCAATTCCATCTTATTATTCTCTGATGGAAGTAGAAGGGAGATATAAAATATCAAATCTCTCCTTGCACTTTTCTCTGAAGCCATAGGTATGATTTGTAATCCTCGCAAATCATCTCTTTCCTTTTTAAATATGGATATAGGGATTACATATTGGATTGTTAATCAATTTTATTTTGAGACTGCTAATATGTCCTTGGGCCTCAAGTATTTAGGTTTCGTGATTAAACCCAATGACTATAATATCAAGGATTGGGCTTGGCTCACATGCAAAGTTGAAAGCAAACTGAATTTATGGTGTAATAATGGCTTACCAAAGTAGGAATATTGGTACTCATGAAATTAGTATTAGAAGGTCTCCCAGTTTATTGGGTTACAATTGCACATGTACCTACTAGAGTACTTGAAAGCATTAGAAAGCTATGTTTCAGCTTTCTTTAGAGAATGGAGATGGGGGAGAATTCATTTCACTGCATATCCTGGAATAGAATTACCCTGCCAAAATAACTTGGCAGTTGGGAACTAAAGCACCAACTTTGTTTTTCAAAATCACTTGCTACAAAAGGGATATGGAGAATGGTGCAAGGAAATGGAATATGGGTTAAGGTAATCTAAAAAAAATGCACCCAATGGAAATCCTTAAATGGATTCGATCTAGCTCCAAATCAACGAGGAATGTATTTATAATGTGGAAGGCCATGCTTTAAACTTTTGATATTATTAGAGATTAGTATCTTGGAAAATTAGAAATAGTAGAGGCACTATATTAGGTATTGACCCCTAGATTGGGTGTAAGGATTCTTAGAGACTACCTGCAGCTATGGTAGGTACTCTTATTGATAGATTTTTTTTCTTATTCCAGATTCATGACCCAGACAATACCAATGTTCTCCAACAATAATGACTATCATCTGACTACATGGGATTTGTGAATGAAGAGAGGGATAAGTGGGATAGTTATATTAAATCTGTGAAAGACAACCACGCTAGACTTGTGGATGAGACAGACTCTCTTGTATGGAACAAAAATGTTTCTAAGGGTACATATTTTCCGAAGCTAGGATACCAGCTACTGTAGGAAGAAGAAGAACACTTCCCTCTAGAATGGTGGAATATGGTGATTTGGGATCTCAATTGTACCCTAAAGACTAAATTTTTCATGTGGATTACTTTGGTCGGAAAAATTCCTATGTGGGATCACCTTGGGATGTTTTTGGGCAATGGTCCTATTTGATGTTCCCTCTGCAGACTTGATGGGGATTCTATTAACCATATATTTATTAGTTGCACATATATGATATAAATGTGGAAGTATGAAACTATGGTTATAGGTATCAGTTTTTGCTAGGAGGGGGATGAGTTAACATATGTTTTTCAGAGATGGATGTACAACTCAGTTTTTTAGGCCTAAATAGATCTTCCTTTTCTTATGATCTAGGGGGATTGCATAGCTTGAAATAAAATGATTTTCCATAATACTTTCATCCCTCCTCATATATATGTTGCTAAGAGTCTTGCTATCCTATATCACTTCCCACATACCAAAAAGGATATCTGTAGGACAAGGAATGATATGGAGCTGTGTGATAAGTCTAAGACTTGGTGCTTTTTTTATGGTGTTTCACAAGGCAGTCCTAGTAGCGGGGGTGTTGGTGGGCCATTGCACCTATCTAATAGCAATTAGTTTAATTTTTTTGCATGTATTGGATTGGAAACCGATAATAGGGTGGAATTGATTACAGTCATGAAAGTCCTGAATTTCACTACTTTCCATGGTGTGAAATCTCTACAAGTCTATGGGGACTCACTCCTAGTCATTGATTGGCTCTCCTTAAGAAGACCACCTAACAATATTTATCTCAGGCCTATATATGAAGAAATTCGCAGTATCCTAGAACCTTTTGACAATATCTCTTCTCATCACATATATAGGGACCGACAGAATGTCCAATCTAATCAACTATCAAAATTGGGGCTTCAATTAGTTGAAGGCTCCACACAAGTTTGGGAGATTAAAAAAGATTCCATCAAGGAACTTGATCCAGGACCTATAGATATATAACCTTTTTTCCCATGGTACATGGGCCTTTATGATGATTGTGGCCATATACAACACTTTTTTGTGGTGGAATACACAGTGGAGTAAAAAATCCATACCTATTTAGCACTTGTAAGGAATATTTCTTGAACAAGGATGGTTATTAGCTGTATATTAATACAAAATAGAAAATATGAAAAAGACTTCAATGTAATTGCAATCAATATTTTTTAAATATATATGTAAGGCTCTTCTGCCAAATGAACAATATGGTTCAAACTTTTCAATAAAATTGTGAACTATGATATTTTTTCCATGGAAAAAAATGATAAATATGAGGAGTTGTATCCTTAAGTAAAATTATAAAGTTTGTTTCTTGAAAACACAATTGTAAGAGGTTTATCTTCTTTCAATAATAAATATTTATAATGTTTAAATGTAACCCAAAGTTTAGTTGCAAATTAGATTGTACTATGTTTATGATAAAAAGAATTGTTATTGCAAATCATTTTGTATATTTGTTAGTAGAGAACTGCTTCATTGTTTTTGTGTATGTGAGTCTTCGAAGCTTTAATTTTAGATCATATTGTTTTATTGTATGACAAAAAATGTTGGTGCATTTAATATTTTTTTATTGTTGGTACAAATTCACTCTGATTCATATATTCTCTTATGCATAAATAAAAGAGAAGTAATTAAATTTTAACTCACACCTAAATGTCGAGCTTTATGCAATTACTTCAAGCTGAAGGCTCAACTCTTTGTATTAATGCAATGAATATAATATAAAAGATCATTGTAAGGGTTGGGGTTTATAGAAGAGTGGTATCCATGGCTAGGGTTTATAGTTTGGTGGTTGGTTATTCCTGTTTTTTAACCTTTCTCCTTTCTCCTTTATCCTTTGAATTTCTCCAGCTTTAGACAACTTTTCCTTTAATCTCTATCAGATTTCATTGCTTTTATGTTTTTTTGACAATTTTTTAATTATTATGATGGCGTATTTTTTTCGAGGTGTCCCCGGGGAGAAGGTAACAGGTTCAGTCATTGATATGGGTCTTGATTTTCTTAATATTCTAACAACTTCTTATTAGACTATGTCCAAAACCTCCACAACGAACTATTAGATATGACGTCTTAACGAGTTCTTTCACTGGACACCTATACTTTTGTATGTTTATCATTATGGTTCCTCCTCATGGGGGAGGACTCCTGAGGAACCTTTCAAATCAAAAGGAAGCAACACCTTTTTCATTATTCTCACTAGATAAGACTTCTTATCCAAGGAAGGATAATGGTTTAATCAATGTTCCTTTGTATTTGTTTCCCTTAAGAGAGTCTGTAATGGTGGAATGGTTAAAAGGATTTTGTAGAAGGTGGCAGATCCTTTTCCGGAGGACTTAGCATGGAATTTTTTTGAATGGTTTTCTCAAGATGATCTAGGGTTGGAAAACTTAAGTTCTGGCCAGAAGAGTACCCACTTTGTTTCCTTTGAACAGTTAAGGAAGGTCATCGATTTGGAACCTGTTGTATCTCCATAGGCTGTCATCACTCTCCAAGATAAAGGAACCACTCGATTTAAGCCAAAAAAATGTGTTAAGAGGAGAGCCTCTCACATTATCTTGGATCTAGGAGAGGACGTACCCATGAATGAGGCCCTCTCCCTCTCTGATACTGTGCTAGTTAGTAGGTTTGGTGGTTGCAATATGAGTATGCCATATTATAAAGAATGGGTGAGGACAAAGTGGGTCTAGTGATGGGTTACTCCCCAATATGCTTCACAATGGACAAGGTTGGATTGACACTATCCTCAACTCCTCAGAGGATGTTTCAAAATTGATGGAAGGTGTTTTGGTTATGGGAATCTGTTTCGTTAAATTTAAGGAGGTGGACTATATTTTTTTATGCCCGTAGAGAGAAGGCCTATAAGCAGTCTATTTGGTTAAAAATTCTTGTCTCACCAATGGAGCTATTGACACCTGAGATATTCTGTAGAATAAGTATGGCTTTGGGTGCTTTCAAAGTTGCGGATCTTAGCTCTTAGCTACTTGGAATTGGGTATCATGACTGTAGCGAAAATATTAATGGAAATTAACCTACACGAGGGGATATTTCAGCATCTTTGTGGGTGCTATTTCACATGTCCAAGTGTTGGATTATATTGGTGTTCCTTTTAGGTGTAATAGGTTTCATGCTTATGGACACCTGGTGAGGGATTTCTCTTAGCCTTTTTCTAGGATGGTTTGGTGGAAAAATATTTCAGCAAGAAGCTACACTAAAACTCTCTATGTAGACAAGGCATATAAGTTTATGTTGAAGGCTATTCTGGAGCATGTAGGTCCTCTACAAGAGGAGGAAAATCTAACTACACCCCTGGATGAATAGGATCTACCTGATCCTTATATTGGAGTAGCTTCTAGAGACTCAATGACACTAGATTTGTCAGTCTGCACTCTAGAAGGATCTGTGTTGGAATGCGCTTCTAGAGATCTGACTTGCAATGCTGACAATGAACTCAACGACTTGGTCCTTAAAAAGTTACATCCTTCGAATCCTATTGATATTCCTGGATCATGTATCCTTCAAGGCTACTTTGATGTGTATTATGCTTTGATGGAAAATCATATGAGTGTTGTTTTGGGAGGGTTGATTCAAAAGGATTTCATATGTATTGAGGAAGATCATTTATATGAAGGGACAATGGACCATCATAACCATTTTTATGGATTGCCATCATTATTGGGGGGACACCTATCCCTGGTTTTTCTCTCACCTATTTGTGGGTCTCGACTAGACCAATTTTCTTGTGGTTTGGGTATTGGGGGTATCCTAGCTATTGGAGGTAGGGAAAATTTCCATCATTGTGATGTGGTATAGGTTCATGGACCTATTTATAATCCGGAAAGGGATAGCATATCTATTGATTCAAATTCCTAGCCCCTTGAGGATCGACGTTATTCCATGGGGTGTGCAAATTTGATAGAATTTTCTCCAAAAGACCCAATGGTTTGCAATGAAGACCCGGATAGGATCCGTTGGGATTCAATAGGGTTATATGTTTTTGGTGATCATAATGTTTTGTCGATGGATCCCATGAAGGGTGATTCTAGTTATGGGAAGTATTTCGAAGATTGGTCCATGTCTTCCAAACCTTGTTATGTTTTTTAGTCGACACTATTCTCTATCACCTCATGAATCTACATTTATATCCAACTGTTAGGTCTGGTGGAATTTCTCCTTTGACCACAGATATAGATGTCTCCTCCATTGATGACAACCAACGAAAGGAAGCATTGGACTCTAGGGAATCAAAGGGTACAATTTCCCCTATCAGAATCCTATCGGTATTATACAAAAGAAGGGATTGAGTTTCGAACCGATAAATGGGGATCTGGGAACTATCTCGAAGCCCAGAGGCCCCTGTTACTTGTTCAAGATTCAAAGGCTTATTAAGGCCAAACTTGTGCTTGTATTGAGTAAGGGATTTTTCTAGGACATCCTGGTTGTGCCTAATAGGATGCGAGGATGCAAATTCGTTATGGCATATTCCTAGGACCAATCGGTGTTGGACGTCTCTGCTAGACATCAAAAAACAATCAAGGGAACTCTTAGAGCATGGTGTCCCAGTTTCAAGGTTACCCAATGATCTTTATGTCCATCAACTGTAGAGGGTTGGGGCTTCCCTCTAAAAATATTGCTCTGATGAGAATTGTTTTGTCATAGAATCCTT
Source organism: Larix kaempferi (assembly GCA_027924585.1). Classification (NCBI taxonomy): domain Eukaryota; kingdom Viridiplantae; phylum Streptophyta; class Pinopsida; order Pinales; family Pinaceae; genus Larix; species Larix kaempferi. The sequence continues at coordinate 25,924,424 of BSBM01000186.1, read as the reverse complement.
TTGTGTTGTTTATTCAAGAGTCTCTTTCTAGTGGGGACTCTATACTATTTGATTTAAAGTTGTTACTTCCTAGATGGGAATTTTTTGTTTGGATGTTGTGGGAAGATCAGGTGGGATCATTACTAGTTGTTGGAATAGAATGTTTCTATGTACTAATAGTTGGGTTGTATCAGGTTTGGGCATAGTTATCTTTTCAAGGGAGATCAAAAAAGCTATTAATTTCATCAATATATATGGTCCTCATTTATAGAGAGTGACTTTCTGGGAGAATTTGTTAAAATTTGAAATGCTTGCCGCTAACATGGTGATTCCTAGCAGATATTTAAACTTCTCCATTAGGGAAGCTGAGTCATGGGGAGTTAATTATCACAAGGATTATCTATATGAATAATTTGTTAAGCATTTGGAATAAAATTCACTCTATGATATTACCCTTATGAAGCTCAAACCCACCTAGAGAAATATGAGAACAAGGTTCGATAGGATCACTAAATGCCTACAGAGATTCTTGATTAGTGATGACATCCTGCAATCAACCGCTAGCATAAAACAATGGGTTGGAGAGGGTAGGGACTTTAACCATTTTCCCATTTTCATGGAGGTGGTAGGAACGTGCATGAAACCCATGAGTCCATTTAAGTTCAATTTTCAATGGTTGGAGGATGACGGATATATTCAACTAGTTAAAATCATGAGGGTGCCTTATGATTCCAGCAGTGTTGTTTCAACTGGGTTGCAATTTCTCAATAAAATCAAGAGAATAAAATCATGTACTACCACATGGGTTGTGGAAAGGATGAAGTCACAAGATGAAATACTATGCAGAATAGAAACCCAGTTGGAATCCTTCCACTCAAAAAATATTGATGGTTTGATTTTTTATGATAAAAAAATGGAGATAATGAACCTTGAAATTAACAGAAAGAAGATCTTGTATGAGAATGAATCTCTATGGAGGTTAAAAGGCAGGACAATCTAGATCCAGAAAGGGGATGGTAACACCAAATATTTCCATAATTATGTGAAGCACATGATCCATAATAACTACCTATGGAAAATTGAGGAGGAAGAGGGTAGACAGGTGATTGTGTAATATTTGAGCCAAGAATTGGCCAGAATACTATCTCCAACTTCCAAATTGATCAGGATTTTAACTAGCAATTTTTAACAATTTTTTTTATGGTGTGCAGGGTGTAAGTGAGGAGTAATGGTTCACTGACCAAGGATGGCACGGATGAATTTTGATTCTGGATTTATATGAGGAATCTGCAGCAGCAAGGTAAGTCAGGGACAATCACTAAGTCCTATGCACAAGGTACTAGAGCTTTTTACTTTTCAACAACAGACAAGCATGTTGCCTACTTTGAAGCTTCCTGGGCCTTCCAGCATATGCATACAGTACTGGGAAGTAATAAAGGTGAATAAGGATGATGTATGTGGTTCAATGGGACATATGGACACTATAAAAAACCAATTTGGAATTGGTTTGAGAGTTGGTGAGGAGTTGGTAGGAGTTGGACTGTTATGCTGAATTTTGGGCCCGGCTTCCCAAATGGTGTACGACCCTACCAAATTATACTTCTGAAGGTTGGATGTGGTTCAGGGGTCTGTTTGTGAATAGAAGAAACTTACAGAACTTAATTATTACAAACAAAACTCTTTGTATGCACTTTCTTGTAAAACTAGTCAACTAAGAAGGCTCAATGAGGCAGGGTTCAATTAAGTGACTGTTATTTGACATCAAAAACATGTGAAGATGATTCATATGACTGATATTAATGAAATACAGTAAATTGAAACTTCACCATTATTCATATTACGTTTATATCATTATAATTTATTTTTAGTGATTATTTCTACTAGGAAATGCATCAATTCCCCTTAGGTAAATTCCTAGTTCTTCAAATGAACATTAAATAGCTCTCTGAAACTTCTGAAATGATAACCTGAGATATAAAAAATAATATCTAAGCATTATAACAGAAGAAACATATCTCCGTCCATTCCAACATAAATTCGGATGGCCAATCTCTCAATAAGCTAAGAAAATCAAGGCAGTGAATTCTGCTTACAATCCTTTGACATAGTTGGTTCTAAGAAGGATAAGAGAGGTGAAATGTAAATGGATATGATTGATGAATGACTGAAAAATTTCTTGCGGCAGAAAGAGGTCTTCACATAAATACTCTAGACTCTTCAATGACTCTCCAAACTTTGATCTCTAATTGTACTAGTAAACTCCACCTTCCTCCAAGCTAGTTTGTCCACCAACTAGTACTAGAACTCGAATTATTCCATGGATTAGAGGGCTTAGACCTGCAATAAAACTCTCATAGCTGGCATGGAGAAGAATATATTAGAATAGAGAAGAAGAATAAAGAATAATGGGGATCATATCCCATTGGATGGCTAGGGCGCATCACCTTTCCTTGAGAAGCTAGAATGCTTCACTCATAAACTCACAATGAAAAAAGTTCTGAAATGGAGTTGGAATCCTTCTTTTATAGAATTGAGGGTGACCTGCTGAGCAATTTGAAGAGCTTGGTGACCTGTGAGAATAGGTCACCCATGAGTAGACATACCTTCCTTGCTTTTTCCTACAAGCTTTTCTCTCTTTTAGAAACCGTGCCCCCCTTTGTCTCGACATGTTTCCTACTTTGTAAAAGTTTCCCAATTTGTAAACTAGCCTCCCTTTTGGAAGCTGCGTCCTCCTTTTGCTTTTTTGGTTGTTTCCAATTTGAAAACTGAGCTCTCCTTTAGAAACTGCACCCTCAGCTTTTTCTGGTTGTTTCCACTTTTTTGTTTTTGGCATGTTCTTACACCTTCTCTGCTTTTCCTCTTTGCTATTTTCTTTCTTCCAGTTCTAATTTGGCAACCTTATCCTCATGAGGGTGCCCTCTTGGCTCACTTGCACACATATTATCAATTCTAATTACCAAAATTAATTAAAATTAATAAAATTCATTTCTCCACTTGACTTAGGATAAAATTTATTCTATGCATGCTTAGTATAATGACATTATTTTCCTTAGGGGTTATTTTGTCCCCTTTTACCCATGGTCACTGAATTAGCCCAAAATTGGGGACATGAAAGATTGGGTTTAGTGGTCTAGAAACAGTTAGGGTGAGTCATTTCAACAGAATCTTCAAGAAAGATGAAAGATCTTCAGTTGCACAAATGCTAAGAATGACTACTTTTTTTCCTGCTTTTGTGAATGAGGAACATAATGCTTCATTATTGGATGAAGTGAATCTCTAGGAGTTGAAGAATGTTATCCTATCTATGCAACATGATAAAATGTTAGGGCCCAATGATTGGCCTATGTATTTCTCCATTGGATTCATGGACCTATTTGAACAATATATTATTGCTATTGTTGAAGAGTCTAGGAGGAATGAAGGGTCGTGGATGCGTACAATTCCACTTTTATTGCAATCATACAAAATTCAGACAGAGCAATATCTATGGAGGACTACAATCCTATCTCTGTGTGCAATTGTATCTACAAATTGATTGCTAAGGTCATTGCTATAAGGATCAAGTTCATCTTGTCGATATCTGTGACACATGAACAATTTTCATTTTTGGAGAGAAGACAAATACATGATTCCATTGGTACCGCGCATGAGGTACTACACTCTACTAAATTGAAGCACTTTGCCACTACTATTGTAAAGGTATATCTTTCTAAATAATATGACCTTGTTAATTGGTTGTTCCTAAGGCTAGTGTTGCTCCAAGTTGGGTTTCCTCTCCTATTTGAAAATTGGATCATGTCATGTGTGGAATCTATTTAATTTGTTGTACTAATATATGGGTCCAATTCTTCATTATTTATTTGTAGTAGAGGCTTAATACAAGGTTTTCCCCTATACCCTAATTTATTCATTTTGATGGTGCAGGGATTAAGTTGAATTATGTATCAAGCAAAACAATGTGGTGCTTACAAGGGGATCATGATTGGTGGGAATACTTGGGTTTCTCATATTCTCTTTGTATATGACACACTTATCTTTTCATATGGATCTACAAGGGAGATACAAAATCTTAAAGATATCTAGGATCTATTTACTAAGGCTACAAGCATGATTCTTAATATCATGAAATCCTTTGTTTCTTTCTTGAATATAGATCAGGAGTCTGTAGAGTGTATATGCTCACAATTTGAATTTTCTGAGGTGGACATACAAAATGGATTAAAGTGCTTAGGGTTTCTCTTAAAACGAATGACTACCTGAATAGAGACCGGGCTTGGTTACTAGGTAAAATTGAGAACAAAAATCAATTATGGTGTAATAAATGGCTCTCTCGCAATGGTAGATTGATTATGGTGGAATATGTATTGGAAGCTATATTTGTATATTGGGTTTCCCTGGATTTTGTACCATCTGGAATCCTGGAGCAGATTAGGAGATTATGCTTTAATTTTCTATGGAAAAGGAATTCTAAGGATATGACTTTTCATGGGACTTCTTGGAGCAAGCTTTCTCTTCTTAAGGAGATGGGGGGATGGGGCGTGAAGCACCTAATGTACTTTGTAAAGGAATTGGTTACCAATGGGATGTGGAGGATGCTTAAGGGTGAGGTTTTGTGGGTGAAAATGGTGTAACAGAAATACATTTACCCGCTTTCCATTGAGGAATGGTTCAATATTGGGAATAACACCACCAATAATCTATCCATTATGTGGAAGGAATTAATTATGGCATTTCAAGTTATTGGGGATTATTTGGTATGGAGAGTTGGTGATGGTTCCAAGGTCAGGCTTGGTAAGGACCCTTGGATCGGATGCTCTAGAGCACACAGACTGCCACTAGATGTGGAAGAGGACTTGAAGGATCAAGGTCTTGTGATGTTGGGACGGGTTGGAGATGCTTCTAATACCTATCCTATTAGATAGTGATGGATAAAAGTAGAGGATCTTGGCTTCAAGGATGATGTTAAATTCCTATGAGATGGATATGTTAATGATTTACAGGATTGTCATGTTAGACTGGTGTATAGACACAATGAATTAATATGGTCCAAGAATGCTATGGGTGGAAGCTATACCCCAAATTTAGGCTATAGTGTGATTAGGGAGGAAGAAGATCTTTCGAATCCTCCATGGTGGACCATTATGATATGGAAATTCAAGTGCCCTCTTAAATCTTTTTTTTTTTTTGTGGCTCGCACTGTAAGACAAAGTACCAATTTGGGACACTATGATTAGGAGATATTAGATGGGTCTACATAGGTTTCTCCTATCCAAAGAAAACAATGAAAATATAAGTCATTTTTTCATTAATTGTCAATACCTGGTTAAGGTATGTGTCTTTGGTCAAGATAATTCATTTCACCTAGAATGGTCAGGAGTTGGTATGGGAACTTGAATCTTGGGTCAACAATGGGGTTGATAAATATTTTCTAGCACATCCTGCCATTCTTTTATGTGGGACTTGGTTAGCTAGGAATAAATCCATATTTGAAGAGATTTATATAGCGCCATCTATGTATGCCTCAAAAGGTTTAGCTATCCTTAGAGATTTATACAGCGCCATCTATGTATGCCTCAAAAGGTTTAGCTATCCTTAGTCACTTTCCCGAGGATGATGGCATATCAAATGTGAGAACCATTTATGAGGAAATAATTGATAGGTATGGTTGTTGGTCATATTTTGATGGTTCCTCCCAAGGCACCCCTACACAAGGAGGGGCAGGTGGAATTTTATACAATCCTGATACACAATGGATAAAATTTTGAACTAGAATTGGTCTTAGTTCAAATAATAGAGAAAATATATTGGCATTGAAACTACTTATGTTGCTAGCTATATCAAAGGGGGGTTCATAGGTTACAAGCTTTTTAGGATTCTAAGTTAGTGGTTGACTGGTTGAGATTGAAAATCCCCTCAAAAAACATATTGTTGAGGCCAATATATGAGGAATTGATCCTGTTGGATGGCATGTTTCAAGTGATAAACTTCCAACACGTTTTCAGAGAGAGGAATAGTCAGACAGACTAGCTGTCCAAGGCTAGCTTACAGGTGGGTGATGGCATATGGCATCATTGGGAAATGGATAATGATACTCTCATGGAGAACGATCTAAACCACACCTTGGATGAGGTTATACTATGCAGTGCTGACTTTGGGGGTTTGAGAAAACCCCAATGACTATGATGTCTTATCCAGCAAGGGATTCCAAGTTACTTTAGTAATGATTTATTTTGGAGAAAACAAACTTTATCTATATTTCTAGGTTTCGTATTAAAATGAGTACAGTTTGTGTTTATCTTTATAGCAATGATGTTCCTATTTTTTGTACATGGCCATAAGCACCTTAAAAGGAAGCTAATAATATAACAAAACATACCTGTAAGGCCCATTGAGTCTCTGAACAATGTGGTTGATTTTTAATCCAAATGAACTGCAATTTTTTTTGAGGAAAAAGAAGAAGGAAATGCTATGTATAAGTATACCTTGAATGGTCACTTACTTGAATAGATATATGTTTTAGACATGCGACTATTTCTTTATTTATTTATCATCATCGTCATCGTCATCGTCATCGTCATGTGTATTTTTGTATGTTACATTGCCTCCCCTTAAAATATGCTTTGTCCTTAAAACATAACTTGGGGATGGTTACATATTTACTTTTGTGTATAATGTTTTCACCTGATGCATTATCCTTGATGAAGAGCTTAAATGGTATGATCATCAAATTTTTGAATAGAACTGTCGAATTTCATATTGATCGATCCATCCCAGGTTAATCTTCAATGGCGTTTTATGTTGATAAGTTTTTTGGATGGAACCCCTTGTCTTGTATTTCCAAGTAGAGTGTATTTTAGTTCCCACTCTATTTCAAAATTGTGATTGAATGTATGGATAATGTTGTTATATTCATATTAATTTTGTTGTTCTTTAGTTTGTTGAACAATACAATTGTCTCTTCTAATTTGGATGAAGATAAGACATTTTCTATCTTAAGTCTTGATTTTTTTTTTTAACAAGAACGGTTAAGAGTCATTTATATTAAAAAGAAAGATTTTACAAAACAAAAGAGAAGGACTACTCTCTGACAAAGCTAATGTCTGTGTCATCTTGCTTCTCTTTTACAAAATTGAAACTGTTTCTGTAGAGTCCTATTCTATGGAGACTATATCTCCTTACAAATTGCCCAAGTAGAAGGACTACAATGCAAAACATACTGGAATTGCAGAAGAGAGTCTGTTACTGCGTAATTGTGGCAAAAAATATTAACTAATGTAGATTCTACCCTATAAACTATACTGTAAGCAAAAAGAGGCATTTCCATTAAACTGTAGAGAGAAAGCAGAGTATGCAAAAAAATGGGGTCTTGAGAAGTCTCAACGACGTCCATAATGTTGTGCTGGAGGTCCAGGAACACTTTCAGCAGATGGGTCATGCTGCTTTCCAATATCCGACTCTGCACTGTCCTGAATGGATGGGAGGCAACAACTAACCTTTGCACGGAGCTTGTCAATTTTCCCCTCCACATCAATGATATTCTAGTTGGTGTTGTCGGTTTTAGAGTCAATGTTCGATATGCTGAGAACTGCATAGTCTAGGGTTTCAGAGATGGTACCAATTCTTCCATTCATCAGGGTATTCCCATTTCTAACTTCGGTGATGGTAGATGAAAGTAGAGTGTATATCCTTCCTAGAGATTTCTTCAGCTCTGTGTTCTCGGCCCTGATGTATCAAAGCTGCTCCTCTGTGTCTGCCATCCCAAGACTGTCCTCAATAGCGGCGAGATTAAGGGTGTGGGATAAGAAAGCTTTTCTGGAGTTTTCTAGAGATAGTGAGCTGAGGTTTTGCAAAATGGAAGGAGACAAGGGCACTGCAGGCAAAGACATATGACAGAGGAGGCAATGGGAAGGGATTTGACATGAGTCAGGGATAGCACCCACGAAGGATGCTAAGTGAAACGCATAGGGAAAGTCGCCCATTACATAGAGAGACCGAAACCGGAACAAGGAAAACCAGACAGAGGTCATGAGAGAGCTGTGCGAAAATGCTGAAGGGTGCAAGAGAATTAGGGATAAATAATGCGTGCCATCCCAAGGAGGACAGGCTATAATGCACTGCGCCATTAATGCATGGTTAGGACGGATGGAAGGTGGCAGGATTGAAGCACCACGTAGAGAATGGGAATTAATGCCCATGTGGGAGGGATAAGGGATGATGGTCATAGGGAAAAGGTGGTGAGTTATAAGAGAGAATAAAAAGCTTATGGAATCCAACATTTTTCCATAGCATTGTCATTAAGGGAAATAAACCCATAATCAATGAGAACCCCTTTGTTGGCCATGATATCAACTGCATGATTGTTTGCTCAGAGGATGTGTAGGAGCTTGATGGCGGTAAAATCAATTAGAACATTCTTGAAGATGTGGTGATGCTTAGAGGTAGGTTGATTGTAGCTCAAGGTTAGCTTCCTAGCCTCCCTGATTACAAGGAGGGAGTCGCCGAAAATTACTACTTCCTTCAGTCCCAGGCTGGTAGCTAATTCCAACCCTTTGAGTAATGTGAGCCATTCCGTGTTGTTGTTTATAGCTTTCCCAAGTCCCCATGCAAACTCAGTCAGTCTGTTTCCACCAAGGTAAAAAATGATCCCTCCCGCACCTGCCAACCTGGATCTTAAGTCTTGATTTTAGTGATGGAGCATTCACGAATTGCTACATCTAATTATTTGGCTAGAAACATTCTAACATAAGTTTTGTTCTACTTTATGATGTCGAATTAGATATGTATCACTTTCTTTTTCCATAATTTGGATTTTAACTTATGTGAATTTCCATTATTCAACTATGCCAATGTCTCTTTATCAAATATGCATGTCTTTTCTCTTTAATTATTGTTTTACGATGACTTTTTAGATGATTAATTCTTTGTTAAAAAAATTGTATCTTCATTTGACAAATATATTTCAAATTTTCTATAGAGATTTTGAAGTTTTATTGTGATCTTTACACCATTTCCCAATCATTTTTTTTCCCTTAAAATTTAATTGATATTTTTTCATATAAATCTAATTTTCTCTTCATTTAATATTTTTTATACAATTTTTAATTAAATATATTCAATTTTCTTAACTATTTACTTAATTATATTCATTGATTTTAATATATGTATATGTATCTGTATCAGGATCATTATTTCACATTTCGTCTTAGGTGTGGTAAGGGCACAAACATGAAGGATGAACTTTTAGCGCTGTGGGTTTCTGTGAGGATGGCAAATCAATTTGGTTTTCCAACACTCAAGGTCTTTGGAGACTCCAGAGTAACTATAAAATGGGCTAAGGGTGATTAAAAGCCGAACATTACTGCCTTAACACATTGGTGCAACAAAATAAGGGATGAGATTGAGCAATTAAGGACATTAGTCATTGAGCACATATACATGGAACATA